>JACCIC010000016.1:4392500-4615000 GCA_018907035.1 Sycobia sp. Sy_11 | reverse complement strand
TGATGTCACAGTTAGCACAGTTTTTTTTCAGAAAAATATTCTTATTTAGACGCGGGGAGACTATAATTTGTTATCAATCGATATGACTTGTGTTTGCACAATTCTGTATAGTCATTTATAACATGAATGCAGAAATACTATTAGCAGGTATAACGATATATATATACACACGCACATATACGAGTATAAAAAAAGTTATTATCATCATTCTTATTCATCTTCATTTGATGTAAAAATTCTTCGTAAGATTTAAAAATTCTCCTCGATTACTGAAAATAAAAACCGACCTTTCCTCTATTAATAACGTCGTTCCTCGGAGTAACGGAGAGAAAAAAAATTTTTTAATCGAGAGCTTTCTGCGAGCTTCTCGCAGGCCGCGAACCTTTGTTGACCTTACATAATAATTTTCTTCTCCGTTTATGTTTCTTTTTTATTCATAACAGCAGCAGTCTGCGCAATTTATCACGTAATTTATATCCACGTATTTGTACATAAACGGAGCATCGACGATGAAACGTAACCTGGATTTCGTGAAAATCGATATCGTCATATGTATATGTATGTATATATATGTATATATATATATATATATATATATATTCATTTCGTAAAAATCACGCGTGCACTAAACATCGTTGTTGAAAGGAAAGCGCGAATAATGGAAATTTAATGAGGTTACAAATTTGTACGCTGAAAATAAGCTTTTATACATATTGCCGATAAGGACGGTTTTTATACGGAGTTTACAAGTATAACTTTTCCAGATTACGCACATATAGCGTTTGTTTGCGAGCGCAGACTCAAATGGCCGCCGTCGTCGTCGTCCTCGTCTATTCAAACAATATATGATTTTCGGTTTTGATGAAATTTAGGAGAATTTCTCTGTTCTCAAACAAACAACAGCGAAGAAAATAGACATATTTTACTAAAAATATCTCCTATATCGACGAAGCAACTTTTGCTCTTATACGTATTGTAATTTAATTATATTTTTCTTGGATTAGCTCCGCTCTTACTGAATTAACTGCATAAGTTAAACTGGAAAGCTTTTACAATTTTCAGTTTTCATTATTTATTTAATTTTTTTTCTATCTCTTTCTAATTGTATTTCAGTTCAAGGAACAATTGTCGAATAATATGAGAATTCACGTTTCATATAAATGAAATCCAAATTCGATTTAGCAAATTCCATTGAAGCGTGTATATTACATTTAAGCGTATCTCCGTAAGAGATTTCTGCATCTATCAGATGGTGCCAAGTCTGCACTGTAAGGCGGATGAGGCAGAATTTCGCATCTACTGTTCTCCCAATAGTTTTCGACCGAAGCCGCAACATGTGGCCGAACGTTGTCGCGATGAAAAATGACGAACCGATGCCCGGCCTCATATTCTGGCCGTTTTTCCTGCCATGCTCGCTTCAAACGAATAAGTTGGGTTCGATACAATGGTCCTTTGATGGTTTGATCACTCGGAAGCGGATCGTAGTATACGACATCCTTTCGATCCCATCGTATGTAGAGCTTGACCTTATTTACGCGATTATTTGGCTGCGGCGTCGATCGGGCGGGCTCGCCAGTCTTTGTATACGATTTTCTACGTTTAGGGTTGTCATAGTAAATTCATTTTTCATCGCCAGTGACGAGTCGATGCAGAAATGATTAAATCTTCATACCACTGCAGCAATATTTCGGGGATGCAAAGTCGCCGTTCGACGTCCCTCGGTTTCAATTCGTACGATACCCAGTTTCCGACCTTTTGAATGAATCACAATGGTCTTAGGCGTCGGGAAACAGTTTGTTGCATAATAATTCTTCGACTTCAAAATCACCACTTTTGAACCGCTTGAACCACTCGCGGCAAGTCGATTCATCAATGCATTACGCCCGATAAGTTTCCGAAAGCAAATGATAGCTGAGGTGCACTTGGCCTCGTATTAAAGAAGGGAAGCAGCGCTTTCTGCGAATGACGTTTATTTGGCTGGAAACTTGCCATGATTTTGCTCGATAAAATAAACGACACCGAAAGACATGTTCAAATATAATGCTGCGATACATAACCTACAAATATTACACGCGAGATCTGACATTTCTGCTCGGGATCCACTGGTGACGCCATCTTTTGACGCCGGAAACATACTTGTAACACCCAATGTATATCTAGTTATAGACAATTAATCAACTGCGAAACGATTTTTATTCAAGTTTAAATGCCATTTCGACATAGAGTTTGAACGCAAAACCGAATGACTTCATCAATATAGATTTTTGAACGTGCATATGTATGTTTTTGTTCATTCGCCTCGGAGGCGCCCCGCGTAATTTTTTACCACGAATTCTAGCGACTTAAGGTAAATGAAATTATAAATTGAAACTTAGGTGTAATTGAGGTCATAATGTAAAGCAAGTCTTTCCATAAGTCGTTTATCATATACGGCTCTTTTTGTAAAAAAGAAAGCACGCGATACATTTCGATTTTTACTTCGATTATTTCTTTTATAAAAAAAAAGGTACATGGTCATTAATCTTTACACGAAAATAGATTTATCGTACCTTAATTTTAATGTTTCAGATGACAATAGAGCAAACGAAAAATTATAAAAAGAACTCGAACGATTTTATCCCACTAATTTCAAAATAAGCCGCTCCTTTCCGCGCACATACATTACTCTTTTGCATATTTTAAAGCTTTAAAAATAGAAATTTCGATCTTTAATGGAATAATTCAAAAACACGATAAGGCCAAACGTCTTATTATAATATATCGTCTAGAAAAATGTTAATTCGTAGCATTTACATTTTTGTTATTCGACATTCATACACAAAACATTCTTTTGTGAATAAAAAGTACGTTTCTGTTTCAGTAACGGACTCGTCGACGGTAATGCACTTTATTTATTTATTTTTCTTTTGTTTTGCAAAAAATTTCCTCAAAGTCTATTTTGCATGCAGAATCGATGTTCGAACGTTCGTTCCTGGGCGTGGTATAACGGAGATGGGCGCAAAAACCACTCGGCCCCGTATCATGAGCCGCCGAAAATGAATAAACCTCGGGCAGGCGGGGGGGGCGGCGGCAGGCAGTGATTTCGCGCGAGATCCCCATTCCGCCCCGCGCCGCGCCGCGCGTACATCCATCGGCGAAATGACGCTAATTTCCCGGATGATTTCCAGCTGCCAGAGAGTCTCCTCTACCGTCAGCTCCGGCCCAACCCTTCCGTTCCACCCCGGTCGTACAGGGGTAGCCCACCGCTCCAACCGCCCGACGCGTTTGTTTTTAGACACCGGCCAAGGGAGTGGAAAATCTCCACCCCCCCCTCCAACGCCGCGTGTGTCGGCTTGTAATCCTCCTCCGCCCCCAAATTTACATTATTAATCCCCCGCTCGCCGAGAGCGATTAATTTCGCTTCGCATTTACATATATATATATATATATATATATATATATATATATATATAACTCACCCTTAAATGACGTTTCTTCCCCGGTCGACTGGGGGAGGGGGGTGTGATTAAAATCACATTTCGCCCGCGTGTCAGGCGCACCTACATTATATATACGAATAATGTACCGGCTCTATTTTTGTCAGATTTGCGGATTAATTATCATTATTATTATTATAGTCTGCTCTTCAATGCACTATATATATGGATATCTGCTCGTGTGTTTAAAAGCGAAAATCACGTTTGTCGAGCGACAGGTTGAAAAGCTGCGCGGGTGGCGTGACAAAATTTTCGTTGATTCGGGGGTTTTGATTATCCCCTTTCTTTATCCATAATATATATATATATATATATATATATATATATATTGTGCGCGGCTTCCGCCTCACATTGTCTGTCAACGTTTCCCTCTTCCCTTCCCCTCTCTTGCTCTCTCCTCACTCTATATCACTCTATTTGAAGACTTTTCACTCACACCTATATTATGCCTGCAACGGTTTGGTGAATTAGCAGAGCGACGGAAATTACCGGGGATATTAAAAGGGCAATGATCGACGCATAATACATGGATAGAGCTAGACAAGGAGAGAGAAAAAGAGAGATAGAGAGAGCGAGAGAGAGAACGTTGGCGATTTGTATATGCAATTCATTCCGATTCCTTTCTCTCTCTATCTCTCTCTCTCTCTCTCTCTCTCTCTCTCTCTCTCTCTCTCTCTCTCTCTCTCTCTCTCTCTCTCTCTCTCTCTGCCTTTTTCACGCGCACGGGAGCGCGCTCTAGATTATTGATTAAAATGAGCTTGATCGAGGCTGCATCTCGCAAAATTCAGTTTATTACGTTTCAATTGTCTAGATTGCCCGTCTACGTATTATACAGAGATCGTTAATTATTTTTGCATTGCGATTAATAGATAGATTGGTCAGCGATTGATTTTGGTTTCTATATACAGCTCTATATGCGCGAGCGCACATAATGGAACTACCAAGTTTGTTGTTATTTTTTTTTTGTGTTTAAATACATAAAAACAGTCGAAAAACCTTTCCGCAGTCTTTATTTTTAAACGAACGCCGAGTAGAATGATAATGTAAACGAATTCATGAAATTTTCATCCCTCGAGCTTTGCGTGATAGCTAATTTTAATTTGAATATCGGTACGAGTCTGTTATGCGATTATTTTTTGATATGTGCTTGGGCTTCATTTTTCATCTAAATCATAGGATTATCGCCCTTAAATTGACTAATACTCCTAATCCAAGAGCGCAATAATTCCGAAAAATATATATAATATATCATATTTTTGATTAGAAGGAATGAGAATTAGAAAAATAGAGTTAACTAAGATAAAGTAGCATGTTAGTACTGTTTTACAATGTACATTGGTTTAATGATTATTATATATATGATTACTAAAAATCAGGAAAATTTAAAATTAGATGGTTGTAACAACTTTTAAATACATCGAGGTAGAAAAACATCGGTGCAATAATAGCAAATTTAAACATTATACTAAATCTTTTAATTTCTGTTGGTTTTAGATTTTTGTTTTATTTTTATTTGACAATTGCAAATTTATTGAAAACGTAGAGTTAAAATGTACGTTGTATACATGACCATTAATTTGTTTTTTTCGACACAAAACGAAGGTTTATTTGTTTCGTGTATACACGAAAACGGGACTATAAAAATTGTCACGTATTTTAAAACTAAAAAAAAAAGAGCGATTTATAAAAGATTCGTGTAAAAATATAAAAACCGGTTCGGGTATTGGTGAGGAGTATAAATATTGAGATAGGCCGAATAATTTGCAGTAAACGTCTTAACGAAGCAGTACATAATGATGGAACTGTTCAGTTTCCTTTTACAACGATCGTGCGAAAAATCTTCACATTTATTGTTCCTGCAAGAATCCGAATTTCTCAAACGACACGGAAATATAAATGTTTGGCAAATTTGGTAATCCAATTTTCAAAATTTCATATTCGGCAAATTAGTTAGAAATTGTACAGCAACGTGGAGTTGATACATATTAAGAGCGCTCTGAACAGAACATTTGTTAGTCGATCGTTATAAGCATTGCTTTGCACAGTGCTTTAAGAAAAAAATTATTCCCATTCGCTTCCTCAGCATTTAGCAGACAATCAAAAGATAACGCTTTGTATTTGAAAAATTCCAATGTAATATTCAAATGATGATAATCAACTTATCGTACAGCAAGACTGGAAGAGATTGAATTGGCTACTATGTTATGGAGATTCACCTACATAAAATTATGTTTCTAAAAAATTTATGATATTTCCGTAACGTCATTAATTTACTTAGAACAAAAATATTATCCATTTTATCAAGCTCATTAATACGCTAACAACGACTAAAAATTCTCATAAATACACTTCTAAATTTTTGTTAATTACTCTTAATAATAATTAAAACATTTTATGAGAAATGTTTCATCGCTTCTTATTGAAATACAGAGTAGTTAAAGGATATTCAAGAAAATTAATATAATTGTCTTTTAATATACAAAAACTTTTAGGAAGTCCATGGACGTGGACAACGTCAACTCGTCGAGTTACTATAAAAACAGCGAGATTATATTCGCAGAGATATCTGTTCTACTAAATTAATTTCGATTCGTAATTATTTAACGTTTCGCACCGTGACAGGCCATTGTGTATATATATATATATATATATATATATATATATATATATATACACATACATATATACATAATACTGCAGATCCCCCCCTCCCCCCTTGCCAACGCCGAAATTCTCACAGCGGCGCGCGAGGTTCCTTTTAATTTAGTACCTGCCGCAGCTTGTAATAGAAAACGCGCTAAATGCGCGCGCGCGCGCTCGCCGCACCGGCCGTCCGCGTACTCGGGGCGCGCTCGCGAGTAAATTCTCTTTTCTCGTCTCTGTTTTTTTTTTCTATTTTTTATTTTTTTATTTTTTTTCGTTTTACTTTTCAGGAAACAAACCATTGTTTTAAAAGCACAATGCTCCGTTTTATTTCGGCTTTAATTAAGATTTTCGTGCGAATCTTTTTGTTATCTCGTGCGCATGCGTTGTTACTCTGTATTTATACGTGTACATAGACCTGCGCACAATGGAGATAATGAAAAAAATTTTTAATTGAGATCCTGATAAAGTTTGAAAATTATTTTGAACTGGCTAAATTTTATTTTCAGAAATTGCGCTTACACTGATTGAAAGTGATGCGAGTCAATTTAAGCAGTAATAAACATTTTACGACCGTAGGTATATCGCCGTCGTATCACTTGAGCGACACTGATTCAAAAATACGGAATTGCAGTTTTATGGAAAAATGTTTATTAATCAGTGCGATGAAGAACTTTAGAGATAATATAGTAAATAAAGAGTTTTGCAAAAGTATTCTTGGATTAAAACTATTACAACTGAATGTAGATGATCAGCATTTGGTAATAGAAAAAAAGATCAGTATAATCGAAAAAATAACAAAAACAAACACTCAGAAATAATTTTCTACAAGCTGTATAAATGCATATTTTACGTGTAAAGCTTAAAAAATCGAATAATTAATAAATTATTCAATACATATATGCGATTTGTAAAATACCTATACATACGTAACTTATATTTAGATAAGGAACTACATTTGGGACAATACTCGTATGAACAGGCTAAGGGGACTAGCGGTACAGTTTCATACATATATGGAACTTACTGAAATGAAAACTATAACATATAAGCTACTTTGGTTTCGTGGATGGAAAATCTCGGTGAGAATTCTGTATTTTATACAGGCTATCTCGAAGGAGTCTTTGGATGACCGTTGGAGTTGTGGATCACAACTACAAGGAGGACCCTTGCAGTTGTTGTGAGAATAACAGTAGGTCTGGTCACTTTAAATATTGAAATTTTTAGTGCAGCAGCTATAGGTCGACGTGCAGAACACAGCTATCTTCAGGGGTTAATAGGATAAAACTGAACATTTGCAAGAAAAAATTCTTAGATGTGTCAAAATTTGAGATTTCTCAGGATCGTGTTATGCGGATTCTTTCCTTTGTGCTATATCCTGATTGTAGATCAAGAGGCCGCAGGGAGAATCGGAGGAATAACCTTAAATTAAAAGGCAACGTCTGTTACACAGATGGTCCAGGACGAATATTCGTAGTAGATTTGGAGAGACTGTACATGACATGTACATGAGTGTAAGGAATTTGGTACAATTGTCGGGTCATAGTTAGGTGTATGAATATAGGCAATCACAGGATGGGTCCGTTGCAAACCTTACACCAATCTTACAGTACGTCATTATTGGCTAAAGATACCAAGTGTATTCTCAATAATTTAGCCAAAGGAAACTGAGCCTGCGTTACTTGCATATAAGAGTAAAGCTAAAGCAGGCACTTCACCAATATATGAATATGATTCCGATCGAGATCCGAATAGAGCGGTGCTCAATTAAGAAGAAGCTTACACGATATAAAGAATTCTTAACTTTTAACGCGCGGGAGTTTTGAAACCTTTTCATATCGCAATTTTCTACATAGAAATGTATTCTGAATAGAGCCTGAGTTAGAGCCAAACTCAGAAGATGTCCGTAAGTCAGACCATTTCGCTTATACGTATGGAAAGGTAAAATGTTTGTATTTTCAGAAATTAAAGAAAAATCAATCATACTAGTTTTTTCATTTGAAAAATCACGTAACTGGGGCTGTATCGAAAAGGGGATTTGAAAATAGAGTTTCATGAGAAAATAACGTGGCTCTCATTTTTTTTTTTTTAATTCTCTCAATTGATTTCAAAGATTATATATATGGTATCTAGAAGATGAACTTTTCCTTTCTTTCTCAAAACCTCAAAAATCAAATTTAAACCAATTTTCAGTCGAGCCCGTTGCAATGGAACGAAATTTGCCAACTCCCAAGTTTTTTGATGTGCCACCCGCGGCGTGAGTCTTATCTCGTTTCAATCCGTATAATGACTCGAAATACCGCTGAGGCGCGGGGCTTAAAAGTACGTCGCGCTATTTTCATTCGATTTCTTTTTTTTATGTTATTTAACGTCCCTCTATTTATGGTTCCAAATATCGGTGCTAATCAGCGATGGAGGTCCACGAGGTCTTTATAAATAAAGCACAAGCGATATTTGTGTCAATCGGCGTCGATATTGTGTCACACAGCGATACTTGTGTCAATCGGCCGAGACCGGGATTTGAACTCGGATCACCAAGTTACTAGTCCTCTGGCGATCGAGCCATCGTAGGCTTTGTTCGATTCCTTCTCCATCTATATATATATATATATATATATATATATATATATATATATATATATATATATATATAGTCTGTTGCGAAGTTTCGGCAAAATTGAAGTTAAGAGCGCTTCATGCAGCGATCTCTTTGTCCACTTTACCAGCCCCCTCTCCTCTCCGCCGCTCTGTTTTGCAACTCTCCTTGTCGAATTTTCGAGTTGCACGAGTTGGTGATCTCGAGGCTGTTTCGACGGTGTCGCCTGCGGATGCGACAGGCGACAGGGTGGTTTGCTGAGAGACTGGTAGATAAATTGTTATCAATAATTTAATTAGTTAAAAGGCTATCAAAAGGAGATTGTACTATAAGGTGAAATTCAAAAATCCTATGCTCCTTAAATTTTTCTCTAGAAATCACCTAAATTTAGCCAACATAAGCTGCACAGTTATGACCGTCGCTTCCCTTTCCCCTTTGATGTATTGATTAACTTTTTCAGGTTAGAGGGTCTCATTTTAAAGCTTTAAAATTTTCCTGTTGATGTATATATATATATACGCAAGGTACAGTAAAAAGTTACACCTTCTTAAATCTCCTAAAAATAGCGAAGAAATCTACTTTTCAATCTACTTTTAAGTTAATTTGATCGGTTGTCTTCTTTTTAATTTCATCTACGAACTTGCGTCAGGAAACATAATATGGGGCCGATTGGTTTGATATCAGTAAATAAAGTTATGAGATAAAATAAAACATTTTGTGTATCAATAAGAGGATGATTATCAATGTTCTGTAATGCAATCTGATGGACTTTAAAAAAAAATACGCTGACATGGATTTCCTTTTATATTCCAAATAGAAACTCAAATCGTTGCGATGACCTCTCGTGGTGAAATTAGGAATTTGCGGGAACCATTTATGTATTTTTTTCGAACGTTTTATAATTTTTTAAATGACAAGACTTTAAGAAATCTAACATTTTTTGACGGCGCGGGCGCTACCAGAGATCAAATGACGTTTTCTGAATGGCTTATGAATTTTGGATGTACGACGTAACGTGACCTTCCGACGTTGCACTTTTCTTGCATTTTATAATAAAAATTGGTGTGGAATAGCCTTCACTATTCTAAAAATCTACTTTTATTTGGATTGTTATCGGCGCAATCATTAGATCATATACACTGGAAGGTGGCGCGTTAAATGAAGGAGCTGAGAACAATAGAAAGATATATAATGGCTGTATATTTTTACTATTTCTTTTGAACAAGACCAATGATTGGTTGATGATTTGACGCCAAAATATAGGGCTAATCACAGTAATTGTAAGAGAAAGAAATAGAACTTGTAGGTATATATATATATATATATATATATATATATATATATATATATATGCTCTAAGGCGTAATCATATATTTTTTTAAATCAAACACTTCTTGGACAGAAATCAGCGACGTTTTAGACAATTACTATTACGCACTGCTGGCTTATGAAGAAATATCTGTATACTATTTTAAAGCAGAGCCTCCACTTAATTTTCGAATAAATGTCCTACTGATGTATATAAATATAAGAATCATAGTAAATGTCTACTATACTGGACTTCTCGTTGCCCTTTGCAGAAATGCTCGTTTGCGAAGTTTTTGAAGAAAACCGAGATGAATAATCAAAATTTAAAATTGCGCGCTTGAATTACGGGTTGTGGTTTACTGCGTTTCCCTCCCCTCCCTGCTTCCGCCGACACGATAATCATCCCCAATAGAATCGCTACCGTCCTTTTGAATAATGCATTATACACGATGTGTATTTTCGCGCGTGCACGCGCGGGAATGAGAAACGGCGTTCAACGTGAGACCATCCGCGATATTGTATGGACGCGCGATTTATGCATATATATATATATGAGAGCAGAAGCAGATGGAATCCACGGCAAGACGAGGGGGGGATAACAGTTCTGTATTATTTACAAATAAGAATACGCGTGTATACGCTAACGTGAAAAAATATAGATTATTGGCAAAGTAAGTGAAAGAATGAGATTTTATATGGAGCTATACATTTGGATTTACGACGATTTGGAATGTCGAGGAATTCGGAACTTTTTTCAAATTCCCAATGATTGCATCTTAATTATTTTACGTTTATTACGTGGCAATATTTTTATATTCAAATATTTTAATGTGGAAGCGAGAGAAATAACTATGGCTTATTCTAAAGCTTACAATAACATAAAACAGCAATGCATAGACATCTATATATACAACTATGTTTTAAAGCAAATTTTAGTCTATTGAGAATCTTCTATATACATAATTAACAGAGAATAATATGAAAAAAAATTTTTGTTTGTTTTTCATCCTTTTTAATTCGCTGCACATTCCAAGAGACGCTATAACTTACGATACCTATTCAAATACCGACGCGGTGTCTTTTCAACTGATTCTCGTATGATCCCGAAACACATACAGTGATAGAATATATAATATTTCAATCGCCCTCATTGTTTCACAAATATAATAAAATGCCGAGGATTCATATTTCAACTTTCTGCTGTAAAATAAAAAAATTCATTGAAGATTTTAAAAATCTTACTGGCATATACGAGTACTTTAGATTATTTGAAAAGATTTTGCTATTTAGTCGAGATTAATTATAAAATTCTTTTGATGAACTTTTATGATATTTAAGGTGATTCTATAGACACAATGAATCTTGGATTTAAATTGAATAATATTCTGATATGTTTTAATAACCAAAGTATGCAATTGGAGTTATTTTCTTTTACTTAAAAGAATATTTTA
The DNA here is from genome assembly GCA_018907035.1 of Sycobia sp. Sy_11. Classification (NCBI taxonomy): domain Eukaryota; kingdom Metazoa; phylum Arthropoda; class Insecta; order Hymenoptera; family Epichrysomallidae; genus Sycobia; species Sycobia sp. Sy_11. The sequence continues at coordinate 4,603,526 of JACCIC010000016.1, read as the reverse complement.
TTCTGTAAAAAGATGAATATTTTTGTCTCGAGTTTACAAAAAAAGGTGCTAATTCAAAATAAATATTTTAAATTATACTAAATAAAAAGAAGTCCCTTAATGATCCCTCGAGGCATTGAGAATAAGAATGTTTAGTCGTCCACTGCGTAATTCAAATGTCTTTTAAGGCCTTCATTCATAGGCGACTTGCTTGACGTTTTTTCTTAAAAATTAATTTTAAATTTATAACCAACTATATATGTAAGATTTTTTTTATATCCTATTTATTATAACACATGGAGGAATTTTCAAAGCCCATGTTAAAAATTGCATTTGTGGAATTAACAGTTCGTTCCTAACGAATTGGATACGTTGAATACGAAAAGTGTAATAAAAATGTCCAGAATACATCTCTAACTTTGAAGATTGCAATTCAAGGTTAAATACGTTGTTCTCTCTCGGCAACGATATTCGTACGTTTGGTATGCGTTGGATGCAGAAAAATAGTAACGTTAATTATGAATGTTATTTGCAAGCTCAGGATCAACAGCGTGGATGTGGTGCAAATTTGATCCCTTTGTGATACTCGATTTTGCTCTTGAAATATACTTCTTTATGTTTTTTTTTTTTTAATACATATATAATATATTCAGGAACATGATATTATCATCAAAACCACTCAAACGTATTATGATATTACAGTCCTTGAATTATCAACCAGCCCCGTTTTTAAAAGGTTTTCTAGAATCTAAGAAAAATATTAAAAATTCCATTATTATTTGTCCAAATTCACAAAAATTCTGTATTTTTCGTTTTTGTTTTGACGCTTGTTCGCTTCTGATCATCGCGATTAAAGAAGCACGAAGACCGCAGTCCGACTGTTCCGAGCGTTATCCAAATTTCCATAAAAAGTGCATTTTTTTTATCTTTCTCTATCACTTATTCATCATTTCCTTTCGATACGAGAAACGCATTACAAAAATTAGTAAAATAAACGTATTTTACTGGGATTCTAAAGCAGCTATGTAAACGATGTTTATGTTGAGTGACTGAAATGTTAGCATAGAGTATGCTGACAAACACTGTTTGTCAGCAAATGATTTTCGAAGAAAAAAAATTATTCTTTAATCACTCGAACGATACAGAGACTGATATAGATTTAAAAAAAAACCTTTCTGTATACAACAAAAGTATAAAAGTAATATCACTCAGGAGTGTAAAACAACAAATTCATCCATCATAGGAAAACTTTCTTCATAATTTTTCATAATTTAACTGAAATTTTGTATCATAAGTTCTCATATAATATTTCGTTGAGATACGATTCTTCGATAAAGAATTAACATTAAAATGTAGGCTTCGATGCTTAATTGGGCGTACTTTCTTGAGTTTTTATTTTATATGTAAGATTGTTAGTTGACATTACATAACGACATTTAGAAATTTACAAAAATAGATTCATATTTTGATATTGTATTGAAGCATCGAAGACTTGTAAAAATAATGCCTATAATTAAATAACTCACATGAAATAATCGGTTAATGCAAACGGCGTCTTCATATAGGGAGATCGCAAAATTGGCAAGGACCTGGTTATCTATATAGGTGGCGATATTAGCGCTTAAGACGTTCGTTCATGCCAGCTTTCGTTTGCATTAAAGACGATATATAGACATACTTGTAATTTTACTGAGAACGAAAACTTGCAGATTTTCCCGTTCAGCCTATAATAATCCATTACGAGGGAAGGTATGATATATCCATGGCCAAATTCAAAAATCGTACATATAATCACTGAATGCGTCAAATTCGTCAGAACATAACCACCTATTGGAAAACATTTACATTAATACCTGATTTAGCAATGAAAGACGCTTTCTGGTCAAATATAAAGTTTATCGCTCCGCACGTATCTCGCTCGTTCTTTCTCCAAATAAAATTCGCAGACGCAATGAAAACGAAACAAAAAGGTGCGAAACGCGCGCAGCGAATAGTTATATGTACACACACACACACACACACACACACACACACACACACACACGTGCGCACTCGCGTGTGTATGCATTAAACGCGTCTCGTCGCGTTTATTTACTCGAGTCCGTGACGGTTCACCGAAGGTCGATGTGCGCGCCCCCTTGGCCATTGATTTTTGCCGATGCGCCAAAGTGCAAAAATAAAGAAAGGAAGAAAAGAAGAAAGCAAAAAAAGAACAACGAAAAAATTTACGCTCGCGCACACAGTTTTGGTTTTACATATTATACATCTGTCGGGATCTCTCGCTCGCCGAAACAAAAAACCTCGTGCGTGCGACCTCGATATATATATATATATATATATATATATATATATATATTTAACGAGGCGGGTGTGTTTTTATACTCACTCGAGCTATCTTTTTATTATATATATATATATATATATATATATATATATATATATATATATATATATCCCTGTATCTTCCTATATGAATAGGAAGATACAGGTTCCGCTGGGTATTTATATCTGTACATAAACAAATAAATTATATAGGTATGCGAACGACCGGTTTCTCTTCCTCTTATACGCCCCTGTTTTTCTATCCCTTTCTCGATCGTGCGTGCACGCGCGCCAATGTCATCCGCTATTATTTTTCGCGATCGCTGTATTTTATCGATTAGCTCGGGATCCGGCGCTACACTGCCAGACGTGTATTATATAATACAGGCAGCTTCTTTTCATAAAAAAATATTCGACGGTCGCCGGGCGCAACACGGAAGGCAATGGGGAGAAAGCAGGACGAGAAAATGTTTGTATACACGCGCGCGCCGGCTTCGATATTCTGCTCCGTCGTTAGATCTCTCTATCTCTCTCTCTCTCTCTCTCTCTCTCTCTCTCTCTCTGTATGTAGATGCAGGGAAAACATTATTATTCCGCGACTCGCTCGACATGGGAGTTGGGGGGGGGGGGCAAGTTGCAAAGTGGCCGCTGCGCTATCGCTCTACATATAGGTCGATGGTTTGTTGATTCGTTTTGCCGGGGAGATTTTTTCCCGTTTCTTTGGGACGGCGGAAAGTAAAAAAAAAAAAAAAAAAGAAATTCAAAGACAAATTGCAAGCTGCAGATCTTAATAATTGAAGATACGTTAAGTGTAATGACGATGATGAAAACATAATAGTATTTACGGAGTATGAAGTAATTTTGTTTATTATTAGGATCTTTTTAAATGATTTGAATGCATGAGAAAGAGCATTTTAATCAACACCTACGACTAACAATACGTACTTCTAACTCAATTTTAGAATGGAGATAATCTCAAGTCAATTAACGAACGCATATGAATTGATACGGTTTCCATTCTAAACCTGAGTTGGAAGGTTTTTTGATAAGAATTAAGGATGGAAGTCCCTCTATTCCAAGACTGAGCCGGAATCTTTTTTCTTAGAAATTGATGTCAGCTGAATTATATAAGACAATGAATATTTGTAATAAATTATGAATGGATGCATTTTTTACCAATTTAATGCTGCTTTTTTTCATTAGAATAACCTTCTCGTAAATGCCTTTTGAGCGAGCAAGGATGTTAAAGTATAGCGAATCAATGCAAAGCGTTTATTTCGTCATAACAGCTTCAAATCTTATTTTAACATATCGTTATGCGGAAATTTTTAAGAATCTAACAACCTAAATGAAATTGCGACGCAACAGATCTTATGAGTTAAAAATTGATGTTGCTTTCAATGCCATTCGAAGTCTGGATTTTTAATTGTTTCACACAAAAAATGTAGTTGAGTTCGTTCCCAAAATTTTGGTTAAAATTTTGAGTTGTGATAATATTACACTGTTTCTTTCAGATGTTTAATTAAAATTTTAATAAATAAAATTAATAATTTTACCGATATTTGAAGCAGTCTAATAAATATTTTTATCTGGCTTTTGAAAAAATTAATATAATTAATATGACAGTCAGACCTGTAAAAATATTTGTTAGTTCTCTTTCAGATGTGCGTGTCCTTCTATTAAAATATACTTCAAAATTTTAATTTGAAATATCATAACTCTGCTTAAAGATTATAGAATATGAATGTGATTATTAATTGTCGAATTTAATAAATTAAAAATAAATTAACCAAAACTGAAATTAACAAATTTATTTTATACACCTTTCGTTACATTGTTAATTTTTAGTACGAAATTATGCACAGACTCCATTGTTTTCGATTTTAGCTCTCGAATTACTCGCATAGAAAGCGGACGCGAGCCAAAATTGCGACTCTACTAAAAGTTCCATTATAATAGTTTACCAATTTAACATGCATTACATTTGATTGTTTTAATATTCTAAACAATGGGAACAACTTTGCGCGCGCCATATAATCAATATTCGCTCGGAACGCTCGCCCTCGCAAAATGCCCAATGCGTTTCGCTATTTATTGCCCGGCAGAGGTACGAATTCTGATCTGTATCAAATTGTGTAATTTCATAAAGACGTATAAATTTCGACAGTGAGTTAAATATAGCTCGTTAGCATTTAGGCAGACGAAATCTTCAAATCTGCAAAGTCGTCGAATTACGGTGGAAGGCAAAGAGAAACGAAAAATCCGACGAGGGTCGCGGAAAAGCGCGAAATTTCGGACTTTCCGTCGTCGAAGCAATCGAAGCGAGCCGCGTAAGTACGAAGGTAATGGCGGCACGGGCGCGTACGCGCGCGTGTGCACCGAGTGCGATGAGGAGGAGGCGCGCCTCGTAGGTGTCGGACGAAGCGCCAGCTCGGCGCGGGACGCGCAATTAACGACACTTGACGAAGACGCGATAATTTCCTCTTTGTTCTCGTCCAACCTCTTATCCGAGCGCCCCGGCTCTTCCGCTCTCTCGCCTCTGCGCCCCTCTCGCTTCCTCCCGGCTGAACTCGCGACATCTCTCGCCTGCGCACTGCTGTACTTATATATATATACATATTTATATACACGGGCCGATGTGTCGATGCGGGTGTCGACGTTGGTGGTGGGGGAGGGGGGGGGAGCGGTGTGGATTTTCGCTCGGGGGATTTGCCTCTCTGGTGCGCAGCTCGCGTATATGCGCAATCACGGGGCGCCGCGTGTGCTTATATATGTATATATAGATTCAATTAGTGAATTATTGTTTATTGAGTTATGAAGGTGGGACGCGGTGTGGCGCGGGCGTGCGCGAGGGGCTTTGTCTCTCTATTGTTTGTAGACACAGCGGCGCGAAAATTGGATTGTTGGATGAGTTGGTTTCGTTCGGCTATAGCGTATATACGCGTAAGTCTGTTGAGGTGATTTATCAAAAAGAGCGGTGGGGGATATAACAATTAGGCATGGACTATATAAATTCAGTCGAAGAATTTTTGACTTAAAATTATGGTTAAGATAGTTATTGTGAAAAAAAAAAATGTTTCAAACTATTTTGTACGATATAGCAATTTATATATATATAATATTTTTCATAAGAAAGTAGTATAGTATTTTATATTTTGTACAGTTATTTTCTTATATATTAGTTTTTTTAACGATGTCCATAAGTTATTTCTATTGAAATTAAAAGCGCAGTATAAACGATACGATGAAAAAAAGCTTTAATAAGGCTCTTAAAAATAGGTCACATTAAAATTTGTAATGAAAGAAATTGAAATTCTACGAAACTCATCTAATGATCAAATATTCCAACCCTTTAAACAGTCTTGTGTTCTTATGCAGTATACTTATGGGATATTTTCCATAGCTACGGATATTTTTATAAACCTTTGCCTAACTATTTTCTTCTAAATACATTTCTAACTCACTAACAGATTAGGACTTCTATTTCCGGCATTGATGTGATAGACTTCTCCCATTATCCTTGCGACAATTAGTATGGTCACATGTGAGATTATTCGAAGTTTGAAACCAAATTCAGGGCCATACAACTAACATGCAATGTAAGAGGTCATTCCACATTTATAAAGATACGTATAGATCTTTGGTATAACTCTGATGATATCTGATATTATTTCGCTTCCATTTAAGCAGGCGTCGAGGAATGCATCGAATGTAACATGTCTATGGTTTTGTACAATACTGTCATTCTACAGCTTCATGGTATGAATATGTAACCATTGAATTTCGTTCAAACACTTCTTTTCGTGTAGCTTACTTTTCCACTGAAGTGAATTTTTTACGTCTAACATAGTACTGTGGCAGATACCGAAGAAGACTGACTTCTACTGTGTAGTAATGAATAATTTTTTGTCATCGGAGGCCATCAAGTGACAACTGGTTCTATCCTTCATTCAGCGCTTGGAAGGATTATGAGAAGCTACAGGAAAGCTAAAAATCAATGAAATCTAACCTAATGTTCATCGTATAGTCAGTTTCCATAATTTTCCTCCTCGCTCGGATTGAACATGTTCTCAATAGTGAATTCATTGAATATGTCTTTGATAAAGCAGATGATATGAATATTCGAGTTCTGGATAACTTCCTACTTCGCGCATGTTTCAAATCTCGTCTACATTACACCGAAGCAAATGTTTATGACAATCATATTATACGTCGGTAAAAGCTTTAAGAATATCCACGAGCAACGTTGCAAATAGATCGGCTTTATGAGGCAATTGAAAAAATTACTGGTCACCGTCATGGCGCTCCACTGCAAACTTCACAACTACGAGGAGTTTGCAGATGTAGGGTCATGTGCATGTTGTTTTGAAGCTTATGCGTAAGGATTGATCGAAGCTTCAATATAATACAGCGTATGAAATTTTCTTTTTCGTTTTTTAATCCACAATGTGCTGATGACTTATGCAGTTTGAATATAATAAAATATTTATGTTATGAATTTATAGAAGTGTTTTTAATTTAAATTATATTTAATTAAATACGTTTTATGAATATTCAATTAATCTAATATTTATCAATATACATTTTTTCATTTCTTTCTCTTTTATCTATAGCTTTATAGTATTTTATCAAAACAAATGAATATTTTACATATTATATCATCATTTTCTTTTACTATATTAGTATATTGTTATTAATAGATTAAAAAAATTTAAATATAGAGTAGTGTAGTTTTAATTTATATTAAAATTTCTTTGAATCATTCAACAATTTTACAATACTTTATTCTTTGCTCAATTTTATTGCAAAAGTATAATTATAATTATTTCAACGTTATTCCGTCAATCGTTATTCCGTCTATTCAAAGCATGATTACAACATTAATTTCCAATGACTATTATTGCACACGCATATAATGAAGGCGCCTTATTAAGTAAAAACTTTGTTCAACCAAATGCAACCCTCAGCGGGGTTTCTCCTCGGAACTTTAGCTTTAATTTTCTCGCCCAGTTTTCCGAAGACTTATTACTACGGCAAGTTTGCCCCCTCTCCCTCTCTAACGATTATTAAAGACCGAGCGAGAAAGGAGAAAGAAATGGATGAACTTGCTATATATAGAGGAAAATTGTTAATTAAGAGCCGCTGGAGGAGGTGCGGGGATCGCTCGATTGCTTCGTCGGTAGGATGCTTTTCCGATATAAATAAACAAACGGAAAGGGCGCTAACTACTGGCTAATAGTTTTCGGTACAGCGCGCTTTCAAAGAAAATTTCCCGTCTTCCGTAACTTTTCGAGTTCACCGACGCGCTCTGCAATTTTGTCTTTCTTTCTTTTTTTTCGTTTCTATACGCATGGTTTGTTCACGGACTTTATTAGTCTTGCTCATTTATTGTATATCTATATGTATAGAGTGCTTATTATTGCCCATAGCTCGAAAACGCTATTATATCCATAAATCCAATTCCGTCCCGAGAAACATTATAATATAGCCGTCGTAAATAATGTCATTTGAACTTGTCAATGTCTATATACATTTAGATATATATATATATATATATATATATATATATATATATATATATATATATGTAACTAAATGTACCGAGCAGTTACGAAAGCTAGTAATCACCCCATTTTTCGCGCGTTCAGATACGTGGCATATAATAACGGGCAGTGCATATAACGAGAAATAAATAGAGTAGTATAATCGATATGATGCGTGTCTGTGTGTGTGCGCGCGCGCGCGCGTGTGTGTGTCTGTACATATATCAAAGCTTTGGATGGAAATGGCCGGGTGGATCGAGCATAGAATAACGCATCGTATATATATATATATATATATATATATATATATATATATATATATATATATGCTTTAGCGAATGTCGCGCACCCGGTAAACATCTCTATTTGCAAAAATAGTATACATATATATAGATTTTTGCAGCCGCAATCGATCCTTTTCTGCTAAATGCACCCCGCTTGTATATCAACAGTAAAAGCAGCGCTGTATATGATCATCATCATATATATATATATATATATACCTCAGTATCTAAGCCTGCGCAAATAATGATATAGTTAATAATGATACTTATAAGGGAAATGGCAGCAGCAGTAGAGGTAAGATTAGAAAAAAACAACAGCAACAACAACAAAAACAATAATAATAATAATAATAATCATAACAAGAATTATAACAATAATTTCCATAATAGCAATTTATCAAAGTGCATTATGTCGCTCGTAAAAACGACCGGCAAGCTAATTGTACAGGCAAACTGTCTATATTTGTACGCGTAGAACGGGGACATTTCGGAACGTGCGTGCGGCTGAACTTTTATGAATGGCGGAAGAAAGGGGCAAAGAGTGAGAGAGAGAGAGAGAGAGAGAGAGAGAGAGTAGCTTGCCATTCGCCTGCGTAACAGTAATGAATGTGAGTGATTACGACTGCGGCGCAGCAATGCGTCCCCCATTAAAAAGGGGAAAAAAGGATCTCCGATCTCTCTCTCTCTCTCTCTCTCTCTCTCTATATATATATATATATATATATATATATATATATATATTTCTATTTCTACCTCTCTCTTTCTCTTTCTGTCTCCGTCCTGTCAGCCTATACGTATGACGTACCGCATGCGTGTATATATATGTAAACATGAGCACATAGCGCGCGTATGCTCGTCAAAGATTTTGTATTATGTGTATAGATATAGATATATAAAGACACGTGAGGGTGTTTCGGACGCACGTAGGGGCGAAGGGGGAAGAGTGAAAGCTTGCACTGCATATATATATATATATATATATATATATATATATATATATATATGTATAAGGGCGCAGCAGGCGCGAGTCGTTCGTCGCGATTTATATATACGTCCGATATTTGTCATCCTCGTAAATAACCTACGAAATTCAGCGTATAGTCCCGGGTGTTACCGGCCATTCCTCTCTATTTGCAGGACATAAAGTTCGCAAAGAGAGAGAGAGAGAGAGAGAGAGAGAGAGAAAGAAAGAGAGACAGGGTGAGAGTGAAAGAGTGAGTAGGGCCGGGCAGGCGGGAGGAGCGAGCGGGAAAAAAAACCCGCAGCAAGGACATACAGCAGCAGCAACGGCGGCGGCGGCAGCGTCAGCGACGATGAGCAAACAAGGGTATAAAGAGAAGGGACGGTTGGGGGAGGGATGGTGCGTTAAAAAACTTGAGACTCGCGCGCTTAACTATATATCGGGCGATTTATATACGTCAGCGAATGGCAGAGGGTGAGGAAGAGGGAGTGACCGAGAGAGAGAGAGAGAGAGAGAGAGAGAGAGAGAGATACTGCACAAGCGATTATTTACTATATACATGTGCAAATATAGGCATACTTTTGATCACGTATATGGAAATCAACGAGGAGGTGGGTTGAAATGGCACTCGATCCTCAGAAATTGTCCTCAGAAAACGTTGACGCAGAGAGGGATAGAGAAAGGGAGAGAAAGAGAGAGAGAGGGAGAGAGATTTCGCGTTATACACGTGGACTTTTTTACTTCCATGATCTTAGATCGAGATTTGTGGTCTTTTCAATATATATATATATATATACTGTTGATGGGGGTGGATTGATGGGGAGGGGCGTTAGATCTCGCAGCTCGGGATTTATTTCGAACGCTTGCTCGATGGCGCGGGGATCAGGGTTTCGGGGTGGCGCGGAATCGTAAAATAAACGAAGAATAAGTGCCGGCGGCCGGCAAAATCAAAAGCTACTGCGACACGCGGCGGAATTCACCATGATATATATGTATATATATATATATATATATATATATATATATATATATATATATATATACATACATACGTACATATCTTGTACATAGTGGTAGATTGGACTCTTACAGTTTTTGACAGTTTATAGGTAGGCAAAAATAAATTTTCAAGATCCCCTACGATATATCATTTTCACAATATTACATTGCATTATGTAGGAGATACTCTCAAAGATCAGGAAAAAACTGTACTACTTTGTTCATTGAAAACGTTTCAGAAGATATGTTGGTAATTATTGCTTAAATCCATGTTTACTTAACTTGAATGTCTATTATTTTATTATTTAAGAAAATCGAATTAAGAAGTTCTCTTTATGTAGTATTTATCCATAGCTTTATCGATAGTCAATTGAATTGAAATGATCAATTATCTATTTTTTTTTTAAAATAGCAGATTTCAAAGCAATGTATTACGTAATAATATTTTCAACATCTAACAATGCGTAAAAACAACTTCATTTCCATTAATTTGAGCAAATAGGGATTGCAACGAATTAAATTGGAAAAAGTACCCTCTTTTATGTTATTTAACGTCGCTCTATTTATGGTTCCAAAAACCGCTACTAATCAGCGACGGAGGTCTACCATGGGATTATAAGAAAAGCACAAGTAAATTATTACAGCGAGATACTTGTGTCAATCGGCCGAGACGGGGATTTGAACTCGGATCACCAAGTTACTAGTCCTTCGCTCTAGCAACTGAGCCATCGTAGGCCTCAAAAGGTACCATTTATTAGCTTTCTGCATTTTAAAAAATGTAAGAAAAAAATATATTCAGCAGCTGAACAAATGTCGTATTTCTTTTACTGTGAAAATGACTGAAATTACTGAATATGGCTGTCGTCGTTGACATTAGTAAATTTGATATCGAGTAAGTGAACTTTCCCACTGTGTAATTAGGTTTAGCGATAGTGCAAGGGTCTTGGAAATTATCTTGTACTTATTTTCGTAGAGTCGATTTTTCCACTATGCCTATATCTTACGGTCCCTGTAGCGGGCTTTTACACCAAAAATCTGCACGGAAGCCCTTGCATCACCCACTACGCCTGTTATTCCTCGGCCCTTAAGTCGAAGAGCGTTTTTTTTGTTCATCCATAGTTTCACAAAAGACACGTTGGGAAAACGTTTTCGGTTAGATTTTTCCATTATTAATGTACCGAACAAATTGATATATATATATTAGAATAATATTTACCCGTCATGCAAAGAGTCATTCGGCTAGTTTAAACATCCTCTTTCTGTATTTCCCCCCTATAATACGTAACTTCGATATTTTCGCTTCCACGTAACCTAAACCAATCATTCCGCTCGGAATTCGCGATCAATGCGCGCACGCGCGACGCAGCTCGCGTATATAATTTTCAAAAACGTACAGATATAGGTATGCGAATAACGCTATATTCTGTCTTCTTAAAGTGGTCGGCGCGGGGGGGAGGGGAGATTTCTCCGATCGCTCATTACCAGAAACCCGCACATTAGTCCCGAGAGAGAAACGTCGAGGAATCACCGAATGATCCCTCCGCCCTCGATTTTTCAGCGTCTTCTCGTGAAAAAGAGAGGCTCGTGAATGTAGGTATATTATAACACAATGATAGAGAAGCATATATACCACACGCACACCCATATATATATATATATATATATATATATATATATAAGGAAGGATCAAAGAATCGGCGAAAAATGAGAGCCCCTCCGACATATCCTATCTATATTATATATACATATACATATATATATATATATATATATATATATATATATATATATATATATATAAAGAGCTGCAAAGTACGAGGAAGAAAGCAAAAGGATATAAAAAAACTAAAATATAGAGATCCGGCCGCCTTCCTCTCCGTATCTCTGCGCGGCTGTTCGCGTTCGCGTACGCCCATATTTACACTGTATCATTTTGAAGACATTTACACATAAATGCCTTCTCGTTTCTCTCTCTCTCTCTTTCTCCCTACACTGCGCTCTACTCTTTTGCTTCTTTTCATGTAAACAAGGACGGAAACCTTCTTGCCGGGAGAAAAGGAGGAACACCAGAGAAATGGGTATAGAAAGAGAGGAAAAGAGAGAGAGAGAGAGAGAGAGAGAGAGAGAGAGAGAGAGAGAGAGAGAGTGATCCTACATATCCAGGATGTGCGGAATATCGGGACTCTTACGTGTCTCTTATATATATATACATACATATATCGTCTGCGGATTCCGGTTCCTCTTTTCATCCCGCGGAGTCTGCTCCTCCTCTCTATATATACTTTGTACCTACGCGTATGTATAAATGTCCTTGTGTGCGCGCGTGTGTGTTTATCGGAATCGTTGAAAATAAGGAATAGAAGGGGAGAGGCAGCCAGCCACTGCGCGCTGGATAACGACTGTACGCGCGAAAGGTGCGCGTAAGGTGGGCAGGAAAGAAGGGGGACGAAGGTACGCGGCCGGGAGTGAATTCCGTGGTATAAAGCGGTGACTCTCCTACCCTCCGCCCCCCCCCTACCTCCGCCCCTGAATCATAGATTCAGCTCGCTCCTCGACCGCGAATTCTCGAATATCCACGAATCCTCCTCGTTTTCTTTATATATACCGTATAGACCGCCACCGCGGGTACTTCTTCTTCTTTCCCTTCTTCCCCGCCTCTCTCTCTCTCTCTCTCTCCCTCACCCTTCACGTTTGAGACAGAGAAAGCGCATTAAAAATGCTCGGTTTAAATTACACAGTAGATTCCATCTTCGTATAGATATAGCAGCCGGGTGAAAAGAGATAGAGCGAGAGAGGGGGGGCGGGATACCATAAAACGTACAACCGGCTTGTATTATTTAAGAAAGTGCAGTAATCGACCGCGAAACTAACGATATTTTTTGCACCGTGCACGAAAGCAATTCCTCGTGCAATTATTATATACATCTTAATTGATTGTATATACGCATGCGTAAATCTCGATTTTCACTGCTCGCATAATCAGGCAAGATTTTGAGATTCTTCAATAATTCATTTATCCAATACATTACGTTCAGCCGGATGTATATTTGTAAGTAATTTGTTAGATGTTATTTCTAAGTTAAACTTTGTTTTCTTCACTCTGCGCGCGTCCATTTATACATGGCGCTGTAGTCGACACAGACGCTAGAATCACGCAATTTTCGAAAATCTCGACAACTTTCGTCTGATTTGTCGGGAGAACGTGGAGAACCGAATAAAAAATTCTAAAATATTTTACAAGAGCTTTACGTAATAATAATTTTTCTTGATGTCCAATTAAGAAATTGCAAATTATGCATGTAATCAGAACTTCTTTAATTTCTTTATATTTATGCTCTCGATTGTTTTATTTAAAATTACGAAAACTTTTAAATGGACGCCATTTATATATGCCATATATATATATATATATATATATATATATATATATATATATATATATTACAGTATCTGAATCGAAAAGCAGCGACTATTATAATATGTAGCTGCTCGACATAAACTTTGTAAAAGGACGCGGGCGCGAGAGAGGCAGAATGCGTTGACGCGGTTATAACTAATTACACGTTTCATATATATATATATATATATATATATATATATATATATATATATATATATATATAGATACGAAGTTCCGTGCGTCAAGGCTCTATATACACAAACATACACAAACACGCAATGGCTCAGTTAATAGGAAATTGAAAATGACGGCGAAGCTGCGGGTGCAGGGCAATCGTTACAGCTGTGTATATATATATATATATATATATATATATATATATATATATACATAAAGCACGCGGTAGTTTCCGGGAACTTTTGGTTAAAGGTGCGCGTTTTGCAGGGTTTACTCTTTCTCCATCTTTCCCTCTCTCTCTCTCTCTCTCTCTCTCTCTCTCTCTCTCTCTCTCTCTTCTTCTATCCCTTCCTTTCGAACTCCCGTTTAATACTTTATAATCATCCCGTGCCTTCTTTCCTTTCGCTCGGTCGCCCTCTCCACCTCCTCCTCCTCCGTTCTCCTCCGCAATTCCCCCCTCCATCTCGATCGTTCCATTTCGGCAATTTACATCTGCTCCCTTTTATGGGGGTGGGGGACAAGGGAGACGAGAGAAGGAGGAGGGGGATGGAAACAATGTACCCACTTTTCGCTTTTTTACGAGCTTCGCGCAAATAACGGGGGTTATTTTCTTGAAAGTGCATAACGATGACTCAGAAGGGGCGAGGAGAGTGGGAGAAGGTAGAGGCGGGGCATTTTTAGATGATAATGCGGCGGTGGGCGAGAGCGCCAGGGGCTGGGAATGCTAAAAAACGTGTATATATATATATATACACGATGTATACACAGCTTACAGTTATTCTATTTCCTGAAATTTCTCTTTAATTGCGCGATAAACAATTTTGAAGCTTTACGACGATAAAGGTCAAGAAATTTTAACAATCATAATTAATGTACATTTGCGTAACTGGATAGATGGTGCCATTTTCTAGTGATTAGCCGATGAAAACACGTCTTCTATCACTTTCGCTAATAATATCATTATTATTCAAAGTTAATGAATATTTCCCTCCAAGTATCGCGAGCCAATGGAAATGGACTAATTCACCGAGAACTATTGAATCGTTAGAAAAATAAATGCGGAAAAAAAATTTGCCTCCCGAGGCATTTTGCGCTCGAGCCGAAGAGGGGATGCGAGGCGGGCGACACGAGAATCAACTCAAACAATAAAACGCCCGCACGAATAGACGTGTAAACTTGGCCGATATTTTGCGTCGTAAAGGTAAAAAAACTAAAATGATACCCAAGCCCGCGATTTTGGAACGACGGAGGGACAAGGCGCAAAAGCGCGATGACGCTGAAATTACCCGAGCGTTCAATCGTCGTACTATTGAGATCGTGAGTGAATTGATAACTTCGACCAGCCGATCCAAAGGATAACACGCGCGTCGCCGAGTAGTCTAACCGCATAAGACTCGAATTCCGTAGATCGTATAAGCTCCGCAAACGCGGCTGTACGCAGCGCAGTACACAGGGAGTAAATATGTCGCGATTCGAAATTACCGGCATCGATTGGCATTGATCTGTCGCGTTCGAGCCGCGCGCCCCCTTCCCGTGCCCGCGACCCCGCAGCGAAAAAAATTCCTCCTCGCGCCGGCGAACTCGAAGTCCGAAGTCAAAATTGCAAGTCAACGTCGAAAATCCGAAGAGCGGCGGCTTGAAGCTCGCCACGTCCGCGCGCGGCCGCGCTCTTTCTACTTACGCGGTCGTCGCGATGTCCGCGGCCCTTGCAATCCGCCGAAATCTCCGTCCGCACGTATACGGGCTCCGCTTGAATACCCGTTCCACTTTCTAACCGAGCCCTCTCTCTCTCTCTCTCTCTCTCTCTCTCTCTCTCTCTTTCACTCTCCCTCCCTGCCTGTCTCTCTATTCGATACAATCTCGAAGCTCATTGCGATGCGGCGCGCGCTCTCTCGACCTAGCCGCCCTTATCCTTCCGAAAATTCGCGCGGTAATTTTCCGTAATCCCGTAGTACGATCCTTGCTCTCTGATATGTATATATATATATATATATATATATATATATATATATATATATGTATATACACCGTGCGGCACACATGGGGGTCCCAAGTTCGTTTGTTTTTTCTCGGCCGTGCAGTGTATTTTATATTACGACCTTAACCCTCGGGCCACGTGTGTGCCCGTGCGCATTACTATGTCCTTACACACACACAAACACACACATACACACTCGGTTGCACGCGGGTGGACACCTATAACCGCGACAATTCTAATGTCGTGCAGAGGGCGCGGCAAAGGAGAATAGAAAACGTAACGCGACACCGTGCCCGGCAAATGTGTGTACGTATGCGTATATATACTAGGATTTTTATCCACCGCTAATGCCGGCTTAAGGATACAGCGAGAGAGAGAGAGAGAGAGAGAGGGGAAGGTTTGGGTTAAGTGCTTGTTCTTTCTCTTCTTTCCTATTTCTCTCTCTCTCTCTCTCCCTCTCTCACGAACGCTTCATTTTTACTTCCTTCCACGCTCTTTATATACGTTATATAGGCGCGGGTTCGCATCAAGAGCGCCGTTTCGCTTCCTTTTGATCCCAAAGGCTCTTGTATCGGCTCCTTCGATTATTTTCCTCGTATGTATATGTATATACAAACATTCATATATATTTGATTTTCCACTCTGACCGGAGCGCACGTGCTGTCTCCTCTCTCTCTCTCACTCTCTCTTTCTCTCTCTCTCTTTCTCTCTGTCTGCGCCTCTTACAAAAGAAAGGTACACACGCGGTCCATGGTTCCTTAGACGCATTATATATCGTCCCCCAACGGAAGATCGTACTTCCTGTTACCCGGTTTCTCGTGTGTGTGTGTGTGTGTGTGTGTGTGCACGCGGACGCCACCGCGCTTTAGGGTGGCGCATGCAATACGAGAAAGAACGACACGTCGACCTCCCGCAATCCCCCTTCCACGAGCACTTTTTAGAGGCTGGATCGGGAGCGGGAGGATTTATTAAGCGCGTGTAAACACGGCGGAAGAAGAGCGGTGATGCGAGAGAAAGAAAGGAGCTCCCTCTCTTGGTCCTGCCCTATAGATTCGTGAATCGGGCTCTTTAAGAATGTTTGACTTGTCCGTACTCGGAGTCTCTCCATCTCTCTCTCTCTCTCTCTCTCTCTCTCTCTCTCTCTCTTCCGCCAACTTCATCGTATTTTTTTACCACTGCATCACAACGGATTCTGCGCGTGGCGCTGGGATAGGGATGGGGCTGGGGGTGGCAGGGCAAGATCAGAACTGCGCGTAAACATAAAAACATTCTCGGCTTTTTTGTTTCCTTGCCTTCTCTATTTTTTTTTTGGTTTTTCTTTCTTTTCTGTTTTTTTTTTTTTTTTTTTTTTTTTTTTTTGGTCTCCCGTCGATTCGAGAAACGGCGACGGTCTCTGCCGCGGCAAAGCCGCAGTCACACGCGCATAAGCCGCGAGCGGCGAACGCTCCGCCGAAAAGTCGCCGTCCGCGAAAAATCCTCGCGGGGCTTACGAGATTTTCTCTCCTTCCCTCCCTCGCGCTCGCGCCCCCCCCCCCTCCATCGTACATGTACAGGCGTAGCGCAAAAGTTACACAGCCGCGATAATATACGTTGGAAGCGACTTGTATATGCGCTTTACTCCGGGACGAGGCGTGGTCGTCATTTTCTTCTTCTCATTTTTTCTTGGTTTTTTTTTCTCTCCTTTTTTTTTTGCCCTTTCTCGTCGCCCGTTTCAAACTCACGCATATAGATGCGCGTATAGAGCGTTGGGCGGGATTGATACTTTCACTTTTTTTTCATCCACCTCTCGACGCGCAAGATTATTCGTGGCGAAACATAGCGTACGAATGTACATGCAAGTTGTTCACGTCGCGACGAGCGAGTGACTGTTCGTCAAAATTGCCCCTCAATCGAGGAAAATAATCGCGGGTCTGCATCCCTCCCCCCCCCCAGCTACTCCACAATCGAGCTTTAACGCGAACGTAGAGCGCAATCGAAATGATATCCGTTCGATGATATAATTCGCCATCGACGCTCTCCCGTTACTTTACTGCGATGCGCGAAACCGAAAGTAAGCAAGACCACATGTACCTCGGTACAGGCGAAGCTTTATCGCGCTCGTTGAATTATTGTGCCATGGAGTCAGAAAGAGTTCAGCTTAGAATTAACCAAGGGATTCTTTGAGGATTTCTTGACGATTTTTAATATCCTCCAATCCCAAGTCTTAGATACTTCTGTAGTGATTACAATTATATTAGAACAAAGGTAGAAATCATTAGGTAGTTATACGTATATTTCGTAAAAATATATCTCGTATATCAAGCATTTTCTTCCACATATTTATGAATTTTGTAATCATTCCGTTATCAAAGGGCCATACAAAACATAAATAAAACGACGCGTCATCCCCCTGGTAGAAATCTAACAATTTTTAATAGGCTTGAAAGTAGTTACTAGGTAGCAAAAATAGAATCAATCATTGTGGCTAGAAAGCAAGGTAGATCTTAGAATGGAAAATGTGAACGTTGTCAATAAAATTAAGAAAAAGGTAGAAACTAGGTTTAAAAACTAGTTATAAACTAGGTAGAAACTAGGTAGAAACTAGGTTGTCTTTAACCTTGATTCTGGTTAGTAAATGAGCAATTTATTTAACAATTAATATTTATACAATATTATAACATTATGTTGTTGATTTAATAAAAGAAAAATCATAAGATATGGAAACTAATCATTTAAAAAAATTACAAAGTAATAATAAAGTCTGCTTGTCGTTCGATTTTGTCATCTTAAAAATTATACGTAATAAATTAGTTTTTTGAATATTTTCCTTTTATTATTTAATATCTAAAATTTCGCATGAAGCAATTAATTAAAAAATACTATTCTCTGATGTCTTAGACCGGCTTCAATTATTGGTCGTTAGTTAGTAATTCTATCCTATTTATTTCTAAAATAAATAATATCATTTGAAATTTTTGAAATTTTATAAAATAAAATTAATTTTTTAAATTAAAAATCATGCTGACTTCATAACTATAATTCGCAATTTGAATTTATGGAGAGTGTTCATACGGCATATCTGATGATTTGGCATTCCCGCAAGTTGTTAAACATTATCTTGGTGAGTATATAAGCCCGATTATGACTTCACATAAGTATAACATATATTGTATACGAATGTGTAAGCTACTGTCAATGCGTTGTATATGTATTTAGATGTATAAGGTATATCAAACCAGCGTACTTATTACGTTACTTCAAATTTTCGAAATGAACTTGACAAATATTTATAATTAATTAATTAAAATAATAAAGTCAATGAATTTATATAGGAAAGCATAATAACAATATCAATTTTTTAGCTAGGTTAGTTATTGTTATACCTCGCTTATCCTTGTTTGAAGATAAATTTTAGTCATAACCAAAAATAGATTGAGGCGAAACTGACTGTTATGGGTCTTAAATACCTAAAAAATATGTTTAGAAAATGTAACTATAAATACGGCCGGAATGATCGTAAAAAACGTTACATGTTTTCCTATTTACTACCGGACAAAGATACCCTGTTACTAGGTATCTTCATTCGAAAATTCCTTGTTTATACCTTAAAAATAGAACGCATTTCTACCAGGGCCCCTTTCTGTTCTATACGATATGAAATTATTATAGACTGATAAACATAGTGAAGTTCTTACATTAAAACAAATGCTTTTCTCCAGAATAAAATAATTTTTCTTATGAATTAATGATATGTCGCAATTTATGATTTTTCAAGCGCAAAAGTAACAAAAAACGGTATCAATTAATTTTTTTAGACTTACTTTTCATCCCATCTATTAAAAATTGAGACTCTCAACCACTAGTTTCGAGATAGGTTAGAAGATGGTTTACACCCCTTCCTCCCTTAATATTCATATTTAATATAAGAATAATTCTTAACTGCAGATTTTCATACAGGTTTTTCTTTGTACGTCGTCTATCTATCAAAGATGATCCTTCATTGGAATAAAAAATAATCAATGCATATGGAATTCGACGGTCAAGGTTTAATCAAGATTTCCTATATACGTATAGAGCCAGGATCGATTAAATTTACTCTGAAACGTGTATAATTAAATTTCGTCAGCGCGTCCTAAGTTATATAGATATACGGATCCATTCTCTTTTAACGATGCGAAAAGTCGATAAAAGTTCCATCTCTGTAGATTATTAAAGCGTTTTTGAAAAAAAAAAAAGGCAAACCGAACGATGATAAAATACGGAAATTAAATCGGTTTCGATATCAAGCGCGCGCCCGATGTATGCCGGATTTTTCGCATTTTAATAAAATTTAAGAAAAATGGAAAATCTCTCTGCCCCCGTCGCCTATATTGGCTCCATAGCCAGCTTGTCGTCCTCATCGCCGAACGGCGATTCGTCGATAAAACGTAGAAAGAACAAAGGTAGAGGGGGGGGGGACGAAAGGAAGAGCAAGAGAGAAAGAAGTCAACGAACACGAAATTGGACCGGTGGAATAATTATAAAAAGCGCGCCGCGAAATTAGCCGCAGCCTAAGCCTCGTTAATTAAAGAGCCAAATTTGGCGCATTATAGGAATGGCCGAGCGCGCGCCGGGCTAATGAAATAAATGCCGATCCGCCGAGTGGAGTGGGACGATTATATATATATATATATATATATATATATATATATATATACACACACACACACACACATAGAAGAGCGAGGACGGACAGAGCGATGAGGGCTGCGGGGCCACGGTGAAGGAGGAGACGACGAGGATCGAACGTAGAAAGGAAGCGAGGAAGGAACGGGGACTTTCCGGGCAAATTGCAACAATTCAGTTGCGGGCGGTGGCCGGGCGCCTCTGAAAATAAACGTAATAATGGCGAGTGCTTTAATAATGAGGAGAGAGAGAAAAGGAGAGAGGGAGAGTCGCGATGCTGGAGAGACTGGTGGGGGATGCAGAAAGAATGCAAAGAAGAGGGAGGGAGGGAGATAGAGAGAGAGAGAGAGAGAGAAGTGGAGAGGAGAGCCTGGGCGAAGAGCCTAGAGAGAAGATGAAAAGAATCCAGCTTCGAGGGTAGGGAGAATTTTTAATGGCCCATCAGAGGAAGCGCAGCATCCGAGGGAGCGAACTGGAGAGAGAGAGAGAGAGAGAGAGAGAGAGGCAGGGTAGGTAGGGGGACCGAGGATAAACCGCGCTTTTATAAAGCAGCTGGCCTTGTCCACTGATGGCCGGGACGGCGCGCGCGTGCCGCCATCATCCAGGGGCGGACTTTCGCCAGAGACGCGCGCGCGCGCGCGCATTTATAAAAACCGCGCTCTAGTCCTGCCACCCTAATCTGTCTCCTCTTCTTTCGTTTTTTTCTCCTCCTCCCCCCCCCCCAGAGCCCCCGTTCTCTTCCTCCCTCTACTTTACGAAGCGGTATACTACTACATCTGCACTACGCGTCCGCTGCTATTCTCTACAATTTGTACCGTGTTATAAGCCATAGCTCGGCTCTTACGCGTTTAATTATATACATGCATACATGAACGCACAAGCACACACACACACACGCACGCGCGCGCGCCATTTCGAAAAGAGGCCGGAGAACGGCCGCTGCCGCTTCTGCGTGGATTAGGCGCTCGCGGAACACACGAGGACTTTAATGAGACCGACGCGGTTGCGTATTATACATGCGAAATTGGGGCCATTAATATGAAGAGGATGAGGGAGGGAGTGGGGAGGGGGGAGAGCGGAGGACCGGTGCGCCCCGGGGAATTTCGAAGTTTTTCATCGTTACGTACCTGGGCATGCTTATAAAAGCGGCGAATTAAGAATCGGGCATTTGTAAAGCGTCAAAGAGATGAATGCGTTACGTTTTTTCCTCATCTCATATATATATATATATATATATATATATATATATATATATATATATATATATATATATGGAATGGAGCAAAATTACAGCACAACTTTGCTCCATGCAATCGTCGCGGTATTTATTAAATTTTATAAACATTTGAGTAGTTTTACAGAGCAATTGTCTACATTGAAAGTCATTTTCCAGGCGATTAAGCCAAAATTCGAAGATTTTATTTTATAGGAAATACGGGAGGAACAATGTTCTTGTAGTATAAAATTAAATAAAAAATAAGTTAATAAGGAAGCGGTCGAATTTTCATGTACGATGCTCGATCGAAAACCGACGAAATTGGTTTTCCACTGTATGTCGAATGTATCATTGCACGCAGCTTATAAAATAATATAGCGATTTGAGCTTGTTAAGCTAAATTGATAAAAGATACCATTTTAGCGAAACAATAGTAAATTCTTCTATTTGTTATTGTTTCTGGATTCCTGACGCTCGATCAATGCTCCCAATTCCTGGATATTCTTTTGGATTCAAACGAGTGAATATTGGACATACGGTGAGCGCAACAACGCTTTTGGAGTGAAAAATTTCTGAAATTGTTAAAAATGAAAACTGATTTCATACGCAGCTAAGTTAAAAGAAAACAGATAAATTAATCTTTGATAAAACGAGCGTTTGCAAATGCAAACGAAGAGTTCCTGCGAAAGTTCGGAGGGCGACTTGTTACGGTCTTTACTGAGGAAATAGACAATGACTTTATTTAATAAAGATTATATGGATTTCGTTAAAAAAATATATATCTTAAGAGTAATATTTGATAACTATGACGATAAGTTATTATTTCGTATAATGATAATAGTAATAATAACGTAGATCAACAAAACGTTTGCGCACAGAGTGACGATAACAATCGAACTCGGCGAATTAACTGAAAGTTCGGAAATCGACATAATCCGATCTCGCGCGAGAAATCGACGAAAGGTCTTACTACGATACGTCGAATTAATGATACATCGCGTATAAATTATAATGTCCGCGTTAACGTTGCGATTGATATTCGATAAGTATATATATAGACGTATAATTCGACGGGATGGGATGAAGCGCTTCAATTGATTTCTCATTCTGATCGGGTATTTATATCCATCGACCAGTAGCGTAATATCGGCACGTTCAACAAAAATTATGAAAATATAACGTTATTAGTTTGAACGTTTGAGCGTTCGTATTCTTTTTTGCTCCTCTAATTATGGAAATTATTGAATTGTTCATTACTCTGCAACAACGTAATCGAACGAGATAACAAATTCCGATGAAATCCTGGCGTATTGATTATTTTTATACGCATACCGCGATTTTAATTATGGATGATGTTTGGATGAAATTGAGGTAGTCGCATAGGAAAGGAACAACGAGCCTTTCCCTATAAGTTAATCAACGTTTTATCGTCTTGGCTGGATAATTGAATAGTTGATTAAATTATTGCTATAAAATATGAAAAATCGGGTATTAAAAGTTAAATAAATTGTTGATAAAGGTTAGAACAATAAACCTTCTATAATTCATTGAAACAAATTAAAATAATAAAGTAATAATTTCAGAAAGTAATGTTGTTTGATTGAGCCCAATAAGGAGACTTTATTTCGTAAGAAGTACGCGAGGAAAAATGTATTTCAAAAATGGAATTAAAATTGCGAGAAAATTTAAATGAATAAAAAATAACTATTTTCGTACATTTCTCTGCAGACCACCCCAGCTGGGCTCGTGAGTAGGATGACAGTTGGTCTAATCTTAGACGTAGGATGATCAATTATACAGTAATAACTTTTAATATGAACGCGTATAATTTGAATTGCGGGAACGAAATATTGCTTCGAAATGTATCACATCGACAAAAATATATATAATATTTATAGATATACAAATTTTTAGTTGTATGCTTAATATAATTATACATCCGTCGACTGATATAAATTAAACAAGTAAATATGTTTATCTTTCTTACCGACTTTTTAATAAACTAAAATAATATGATTATAATAAAGTTTGTCCTTGTTTATAATCACCCCCATATAATCTGAAATATAAAATCTAAAATATTCAAATCAAAATGAATTCTTTTGGTAAAGGACAATTTGACTGTCGTGTCAATTATGATAATCATATTTATTTTTGATTGTTAAGAAGACTGATAGACCGATTAAAATATTTATAAGTTTGTTTTAATAATTAAACTGAATGTTTAATTTAATTTTATATCAAATAAGCTTCCTTCAGATTTTACAGTAAAAACAGTTACATATTCATCGAGAAAACAAATTTTCGCTATATTAATATATTATATTATTATAAAAATATTTCGAAAACATGATATTCAGATAGTTATATGTTCTTCATTTCAGGTAAGAATTCAAAATCCACAATCAGGGGCGGGTTATCGATGGATAAGTAAGTTAAAACATAAATTTGTAGCTGAAACGAGTGGCAGTATTCGTTCTGAAAAATCTTCTCATGTCATTGTCAAAAAATTGTTAGATTGATAATTATATTTTCACAAATGACTTTCATACGTAAAATATCAGATATAAATTTCTAAGGTTTTGTGCATTGGACAAATAAATTGTAATTATGTATAAACAGAATGGCGCAAATTGGCACTAGTCTGAAAAAGCTGCAGAAGCGCGAGTCGACGGAGCGCAGCTTCAAAAATACCTCGAAGCAGGGGGAAATTAATGAATTTTGCTGAATTAATTCGTCC
Source organism: Sycobia sp. Sy_11 (assembly GCA_018907035.1). Taxonomy (NCBI): domain Eukaryota; kingdom Metazoa; phylum Arthropoda; class Insecta; order Hymenoptera; family Epichrysomallidae; genus Sycobia; species Sycobia sp. Sy_11. The sequence goes on along the minus strand of JACCIC010000016.1, from coordinate 4,579,283 downwards.
TTGCGCGGAAACGGGCCCGCATCCGTAAACGAGACCAGCCAGCGAACGAGCGCAGGATGAGACGTGGGGAGGTGGCGGCGGGGGGGGGGGGAGTCTGTGTAAGCGTCGCACAAAAGATTCCAAATTCAAAGCGACTCGATAGGATGAGACGCGGGCCGTTACGCGGGGAGAAAAGGAGCGCGCGCTCGACTGTCGCAAAACGGACTCCGGCCGTATTATGAAACGCGGTAAATCACGCTCGTCGAAGAAAGTGGAGAGTTTCGCTGCCCCGCTCACGTTTAGAATGTAGCGATCTTTGTTTGCAATGATCCGAGAAATCCCGTAACTGACAAAAGTGCCGTTACGCGTATATAGGGTTCTTTTTTTTTTTTTTTTTTTTTTTTTTTTGTTTTCCCGTCCACCGCAAAAGGTAATTGCGCCGTGTCACAATAGGACGGAATTCCCGCTTTGGTTTTCAGGAAGAGAAGGTTCGGTTTCGAGGAAAGAAGCAATATCCCATTGATCGTTCCGCTGTATATCGTAGATGCTGTATATAATGTATACATTGTTGTGGAACTCAAGTGGTTTATGTGCGTAATTGAGTTAATATCCTGATTCATGCCAATAGTCTATCTCCCACATCGTCCGATTCAGTTTGACTCGGCTGGATTAAGAAAACCATAGAAATCGTATATTTGAAGACGAATTTTTATGATTGCCTTCGACTGGTCGCTTCTTTTGTTCCAATGAACGTATGCCATCAGATTACGTACTTTATCAATACCAAGAAAAATGTGATTTGGTAAAATATTGTCTTGGAATCGAAAAATTATTGTCGAGTAAAGGATTGTCTTGGTCTTCTATGAGTCTTGACTTTGTATACCTTGTTTCGGTTATGCCAAGAAAGTATTGGTTATAATATATTGGTTTCAGTTGTCAAAGTTTGGCTACTATACACTTAAAATCATTTTCAAACAGTTACAAGATCAAAAAATATGTTAATACGCAATTGTTTTTCACAGAAAGCTATTGTAATGATATGGGTAAATGATTAAAAAATAACTAGATCCATCTTTCAATGATCATTTACGACTTGAAAAATTTGTTCGGGAGGGACCCAAATAGCCAACGTGGCCAATATATTTTACAATAAAACGATTGAATATATTACAAATTCCTCAATCCATTCAATTCTATGGAATCGACAATATTCAAAAACCTTAATTTTTCAGCAAATTCAATCAATACAACTCGAACGTTGTCTCTGCGGTGCTTTTTTCTAATTGGATTTATATAATTCAACTGACTTCGAAGTAGTTTTTTCAGTAGTAGCTTTACTTTGGAGTGTTCTTTGCTAAATTGTTGACCAGTGCCATTGGAATTTTTATAAAGGTCATACTTTAACAAACACATTTCTGCAGATCCCTTGTTCGACTTACTTTTTACCAGGATTACAACTGTTTTGCAAGTCTGCCGATGATGCGCTTCATAATGCAACGATTTTTTAGCAGAATTTTCGTTAATCTGACTGAAGTTACATAATTACACGGGGTAAATTTCAGCACAATTGTCATAGAATATTGCTCCAAAATCAACTACTTCTTTTTGAAGCACTTCGTATATCTGTAATTCCATTACAAAGAAACAAAAAAATCAAGTATGTTCGTTATTCATTTTGTTTCCATAAGAATAATTTCTACATAAAATGCTTGCATCATAAATAATTAGCTGACAAACCCAAAGTACCTATTCCAGTCAAAAGTCATACGAGAATCGATGGGAATTGTACCAACTAAAGAGAACCGAAAAAATGACCAAATTCATTTCTAGATTTTATTCAAATTTGAATAGGTCAAGCCGAGTCAAACTTGATCAGACGGTAAGCAGGTTTTATGGTGCAATAGGATACAGAAGAGTAGAAGAAGAAAACCATCAGTATCTGGATGTCAAACTAGTTCTGAACATGTTATTTTTTGAAACAATGTATAAATTGGTTTTATTTATTTATTTATTATTCTACAGACCAGACATATGTTTATAAAAAAAACTATAGTATATTAAACGACGTGTAGTATTTTCATAATTAAGTGAATAGAAATAAAAATGAAGCAAACAGGTGCAATGCATAGGCATAAATAAATTAGAAATAAATTGACAAACATTCATTGAATAATTATCATATTAAACACAAATTGACCATTTGTAATTATTTAATTAATCAATGAAGAAAAAAAATAAAATATAAAATCTGTCCAGAAAAGAATCAATATTTAATTTAAATAAATTGAGCGTTAGCTAAAAATTTAAATTCAGAAGACTTGCTTACCTTGAATACATTGAAAGATTTTTCGATGGGCGCATTAGTCTAGCAACAGAAGTATAGACAAAAAGCTCATTTTCGACGATTATTTATAATAATTATATTTATAGAATAATAACAATATTTCACAGGACTACAGTATTATAGAACAATTGATATCATTGGGCAGTCAGTAATTTCATATTTCGATAGAAACGGTATGCTTATATTCCCAACAGAGGAATCAATAATAAATCGAACATGAGCTTGCCTTTGGGCAACTAAGTATTGCGTGTTATCAAAAATTTCAAAATCGTGCTTGCACAGTTACATATTCAAAAGTAGCACATTCACGAATTCTGTGATTCGAAGCATATCTTTCAATGTCAGTCTTTCAATTTTGACACTTTGTATTTTCCAAATGGTCATAATCCTTCGTGCAAAGCTGCTGATGTATAGCGCACTTATTATTAATTATTATGAATTATCTAGAAATAAATTTGATATTTTGTAACTATTCATTGTTTATGTGATCTCTTTGCATCTAAAATTGGGGCATCCATCATTCTACTGACGAGTCCCAACAGGTGACCAAGGGCGAAACATTCATTATTTATATTCTTTCCTAATTCAAATGTTTTTTTTTTTAAATAATGATTTTCTAGACTTCACATTATTTTCGAATTAACTTTGGCTTAATCTGGAAAAATTTCTATCGATCGAGCGACCAGTAACATCGTAATTTGATAGTAATTCAACATAATATAATCGATATAGCTATGATTATTTTTGTCCAGTACAGATTTCTTTTACGCTCCATTCGGTTTCATTGATCTCAAAAGAGCCGACAATCTGTATTTATATACAGATGATATAGATGGTATTTCGTCGTCCTCTCGTCAAGTGCCGCTTTCCCACTGATCCTCGCTCCCTCCCCCTTCCCGCGGCCTCTTTTCTTTCGCGACAAACTCCAAGGCGACTGGTACGGCGACGGGGCGGAGGAGGGATCAACTCGAGCAGCGTACGATATACAGACGTCTACGCGGCCCGCTGCAGTGCGGGGACGAGGACGACCGCGGCGGTTGCGGTGGCGGCAAGAAATCATGCCCCGATCGAACTGCCGGATACGGCTGAAATTTATAGCGACTCCCGCGCGGCGCGCGTCTGCCCGTGCCTTTTGCTCGTGCCGAGCACGCGCGCCAGACACACACACACACATACACACAGAGTGAAATTGCGTTCGCGGATGGTGTGAAGGCGGCGGTGGCGGGGGTTGCGGAGGTGCGTTTCTGCACCCTCGAGATATGTGTGTGTGTGTGTGTGTGTGTGTGTGTGTGTAGAACATACCTCCTCCTATTAAACAGGTCGCGGCCGCCGGGCGCCATCGCGGATCACGAGCCGGGACTTAACGAGCCGCGTCCGATGCATTTCAGCGGCGCGGCGTGGTCGTCTAGTGCTGCTCTCTGACGGCTGGTGGCAGACGGTATAACCTTTTCACCGTTACACGTCTTTCCCTAACATGCCTCCCTCTCTCGCGCTCTGCAGTTCGCCTTTTTCTTCTTCAACGTCTTCTTCTTCTTCTTCTTCTGCTCCTTTTTCACCTTCATGCTCGGCGCATTATACGAGCTATTGCACGCGTTTTCTCTATATTCAATATACTATTGGGCGAGCTTATCCCATCATTAATAATTTATCCCGCCACCGCAGCAGCAGCAGGAGTAGCAAGTAGCGTGCATCAGTCGCTCACTGTACGAGTCTATAATATATACGTGGGTCGATGGCCGTTCGATGTACATATACACACACACACGCACACACGCACACACGCGCACACACGCACACACGCACACACACGCGCGCGCACACACACACACACACACACACACAGACACACATAAGTAGGATTCCGTGGCGGCGCAACTTTTATGTAATTTTACCGAGGGACGTACTCTCGCTGATGCACCGCGCAGATGCACTTGCTGTCGGAAGATTTTGCCACCCCCCTCTCTCGCCCAACTCATTTCGCATATATTATATATATATATATATATATATATATATATATATATATATATATATATACTAAAACAGCAGGAGTATATGCGTGTTCTTTCTACTTCTTTGTATGTATAACCATGTATAATATGCGGACGGAATATTTTATTGCCGGAGGATGCGTTCTGTCCTGATTCCTGTTTTACATGTTATATAGATGACATGGAAACATTATGAAGGAGGTATTGTTAATATACAGTAGTGGTTAATTCAAGGATAGTTCAAAGGTTAATTCAATATATATATATATATATATATATATATATATATATATATATATAATATGTAGAGTAATTACCTAGTAAAACTGTTACCGAATATCGTGGATATTTTTAATTTTTATAATAATAATAATAATTAAAAGTTGTAATCTCTATATTATATCAATTAGCTGGAATATTAAACTGCTATGTGTGTGAGCATGTGTGCGTTTGTGTGTTTTTTCATCTATTATAATCATAATCGATTGTTTTATTGTATATTACTATATTGCCTTTAACGGATAAAACTTCTTTTACTGCGTCAAATAAGACATTTTTTAGTTTCACCAAACCGCTGAAGTTAATTCCAAATAATTCCTTAGCTTGACAAATTTACAGTAGTTAATAATTAAAAATCATATGTATATATATATATATATATATATATATATATATATATATATATATATTTATAATCTTATAATCATATGTATACAGTTGAAATTCTGTAAAATTTTTCAATTAAGGAAATTTTCAACGTTTCCCGCTGCCTCGCCCCACCCGACGACCCTCGTCCCCACACGTTTTACATTAGGCCGCGTTCAAAAATTCATCAACGTACAATTAAGCGCAGAACTTCACATCGCTCCGAATTCGCAGTCCCAACTTCGGCGCGATATTTTGTCTCTCGTAACGTAAAATATACGGCTTCGCGCTGCGAACGCGTGGATTAATTATTCATATCCCCCCCCCCTCGCTTGCGCGAGATTTAATTTCCACGCCTCTCTCTTGGAGCAAATCGTGAGCTTCGCATTGGGGGGTAAATAATCCATTTCCACACTGGGGTTCTAAATCCACGATTAACAGATGTAAAGTGCAATATACACACATTTATCTGTTTCTAAAATATATGTTCGAAACTTATTACAATATTAAAGCTTCCGATTGAGTAACGCATTCGGACTACGTAAAGGGCTGAAATTGTTTCGTACACCTGCACCTGAAAATTCAGTTAATGTCAAACTTTTTCTTTTGTTTCATGGGTAGCTAATGAATTATACTGATAAAATCGATCTGAAAACTACGTACAGGAGTATCGCCTGCGCTGCTTTGCCTGCTCGTTTTGGTCTATTTACAAAGACTAAGTGACCGTAAGTGACTAAGTGAAAATTCAGTAACTTTCAGTCGCAGAGAAAATTCATTTTCTGACATAAAATCTAACAAAAAGACACTGAAATGTTGACACTGAAATCATTATCACTAAGATATATAAAAAATAAGCATAGTTCCTTTAAATTTATTATTTTTCCATTTCCGTCTATTTAATTCAGAAATTTTAATGCGATTATTAGCAGCAACGAAGTGATTAATGGTTCGTCTTGAAAGGGCGATATTTCGTTTGTAAATTGAGATTCTTCTACAGTGTATGATAAATGCCAAGATTCGATAGTCAGCAACAGTGTGTGCAACATATAGTTTCTTACATCATACAAATATCTTATCGTATGGATGATAAAAATTATTCAATCCACCGCAATGCTTATACGTATACTCTTGCGTAATGGTCTAAACGTGTTCATTATTTATTCCTCAGATAAGTTCAATCTTGACAGTTCGTTGATAATGCCATTAAAACGAAAAGAAAGATCGACCAAATCCGGAGAAGCAATTTTTGCAGTCTCTTGTTATGATTTTATAGTCGGTGTTTATATATATATGTGTGTGTAAATATATATGTACATTACTTATATACATACCAGAATCTTAAATAAATGGAATCTTTAAAAAATTGGCGATTAATTTTTGCATAATCATATTGACGAAGCTTCATAAAATCATGGGCAAAAAACCAAAACATTGTCTTAATCATTGCAAACATTTCCAATATTCTCCACAATAATAAATATTTAATTGATTTTTGTAAGACAACATTTTTTACAAATACTCAAGCTCGAGAACAAAAAGGCCTTTTGACGAATAACAGAAAATCAATTTACGAATTAAATAATTCCGTTTTTCGCATAATAATTTTTATTTGACAAAAAAAAAAAATTCACTATACTCACATTGAATTGCGGAGCAATTTAACGCGTCATTATATAGTCATATCAATTAATCGGGAATTCGCCGCGTATCGGTAATGCGTTCGAGTGCTCGTTTAACTAAAGTATAAAAGAGGATTTTGGGGCGTTGCGGGCTCGGCGCCGATGGCTCAGCTCATCGATTATTATATCGCAATTTTCCCATTAATTATAAAGCGTGTAACATTGAAATTATCAAATAATAGAGATACTGGCGACGTTAAAAGTCTATAAATGAATGAAAAATTGCCTGCCTCTGCGCGGATATATTTCTATAATACGCGAGTTTTTCCAGTTTTTCGCGCCGGATATTTAGCAGTCGAGGAAATCTTAAAGAAACAATTGACAGTTGCATTTTATCGCGTCTGTTGGAGTATCGCGCGAAACTTCGTGCTTTACCTTACCCTAATTGCTGGAATTCGGCGCAAAACAACCGAATCTCAGCGGATTCCGTGATTGAATAACAGTTATTCGAGTAAAATTTCCATTTATCTATGCGTTCGTTTTAATTTATCTCGTTTGCATCTATGATTGCACCAATTAAGATGGCTTTCTAATTTATTCTCGTCGTATTTCGGTCATTACTATAAGAAGCCAAATAAAATGCATATAAATAAATTTAAGCTTTTGAAAATAATTAAAAGTATTGCGAAATAAATGCGAGTGTACAAGCTTGCTTGAATTCTACAACCAAACCAATCGCACCTTTTTTTCAACGCATCGTCTCCGTATTATTAAAATATATATATATATATATATATATATATATATATATATATATATATATATGTATAGATTTTTCTCGCGTGACTAATGAAATGACTATTATTCGATTCGATCATTCGTGAAAATTCATCGATTGGATGGAATTAATTGAATTAATATTCGTGCGTACAAATTTTTTTTTTCATTTTTGCAAATTTACGGAGTATCCGTTGGATTTTTTTGGTCACGTCATACGTTATCGTTAGTAATTTCATGCAGGCTCGATTTTTTTTTTAATATTATTCATGTCGTTCGTTCGATTTGTTTAAATTACCGATTGGACGGCGAATCTTAGGTGGTATTTATATGAAATGTAGAAAGATAATTACAGCGATATTATTAAAATTAAGTATAAAACTACCATATACTAGGAATCGTCAACGATTGTTACACACACACACACACACATAGGACCCCGTGACGATTAAGACACGATTCAATTCCCGAGCCTCGCAACAAATCGCAACGCTCGTTCTCGTCGTAAATTTCCCGCCGCCTCGGAGAATCGCCCGGCATTTCGAGTTCCTAGCGCGGTGCCCGCATTAATTGCATCGTACGCGCGCCCGTAATCGCAAAAAGTAGGGGGCGCGGGACGAGCTCCTACGCCCACCCCCCCCCCCTTGGCTCGCGTCAAGGAGCGTTTCGTGCTCGGGCTTGCATATCGCCAATAATGGGATCGAGCCCCTTTGATTGCCCCCGATCGATCCGCGGGGCTGCGGAGAATAAGTGAAACTTCAACTAGCGTCGGTGCTAAGTCCGCTACGTCCGACTCGTCGCCGACGCGGATGCTTCGATTGTAAGCAATTTTTCAACTTCGATACGGGCGGATTGGAGTCGATCGTCGTTTTCTTTTTACCTCGCTTTTTTTCTCAATAATCACGATAATACGAGGGCCCCTCGGCCCGTATCGCCGTCGAGCGCCGTGGTGTCGATCTGCGCTTTTCGACGATCGGCCTCGTATTAGCCATCCTCGATTATTCGGACCTTGGGCGCTTATTAGAAACGGCACGTCGAACCTGTGTGAGTTGGCAAATGGCTTTGTATTTAAAACTATTCTTAAGCATATGTTGCTTAAACATCTTACTCTTTTCGAGTTATATACGCGTTCATTGAATAATTAAGTTACCTACGTCCATTTACTTATAATGCTTCTTTTACGATTTACCTATGAAATAATGCAAAACGCGAAGGAATGCGAACTTTTTCAATAATTGAGAATGGGATATAAATATGTAAAGCACACACACACACACATATACGAGTTTAAAAAGATAAAGTATAGACAAAAGAGGAAAGTGGAAAGAAGTAGGAGCAAGTTCATGCAGGTTGAAATCTTTAATTCTCAAACTCCTCAAGATATTTTTAATTATTAATAACTGCCAGTTATTCTCAATGGACACATCTAACTTTTAAGTTAAATAACGCCTCAAAGGCGTGTTATTGGTTTATGTAGATGTCCATTGCATGTTTTAAAAATCTGGTACCGACGTTGTTTACAGCGCGAAAAATGTCCTTTTCTTTTTTTAAACATTTCAATACAAGTCAATTATCCTAGATAATTTTACAGATAATTCTTGACTCATTGTAAGTATGTTATCACTTATTCAATCAGTGAGCTTATTGTATTCATGAGATTGGCGAATGCGAATACTTATTTTGCTTCGAGTCAATTGATTTTCTTAAATAAAGATCATGAACTTACAAAAGTCGTTCGATTGCAAAGAGAACTGTCGTCTTCTTTCCTAACTACCAGATATCATCACTTATCGCTATCCTCAATAGCTTTGTATATATGGCACATATCACCTCGCAACGTCTATCTATTATACATAGACGCCTGCACGCGCGACGGTCCCGGGGCCTTCTCGCAGCGCGCGTGCGTGATTTAAGGCCCCGCGCACCACCTTTCTAAACCCCCCCCCAGCCCAACCCCCCACCACACATAGGGAAACCGCTCCCTCTTGAGAATTGATATTGTATCATTAAGCGGTGGTGGGAGGGGGAGCGGCGTCGAGGCCGGATACAATGACGGATGACCGGCAATATCGCCGAGGAGAGCCCTTACTCCTTGCCCACCCCCACCGCCCCCCATCCTCGATTGACCTTCGCGCCCTTGGCTGCATTTTTTCTTCGTCTCTTGCCTCCCTCCCCACCGCACCCACGCCCGTTCTCGTTTTCCTCAGACCGCCCGAGACTCTTGCCAGCCTCGAGCCACATTTCATTTTCTCCTCATCCGTTCCCCCTCTCCCCTATCGCCATCTTTCCTCCCTCGCCGCGCGGCTTAATCTTCGCAATCCGTCCTTTTACCTTTCGACTCTCCTACCCGACTCCTAGCCCCACTAGCGTTTCATCGCTCCGCGTGTATTTATATTATTGTAATATACGACTTATGCTTTTCTCACTCTTCTCTCTCTCTCTCTCTCTCTCTCTCTCTCTCTTCTCGTGACTCTTATCGTCTTGTAATGTGGTCGTGCTCTAGCAGCCCCCTCCTCTTTCTCACGGTTAACATTCTACGTTTATTATCCCTCTTTTTCTCCAAAAATTACGTTGCCATAGATTTTTATACGCCGTCCTTTTTTTTTTATTTATTATTATACGCTCTGATGTGATTGATCGACTTTTTTTTTCTACTCGGTCCATGCTCTATTAATAATCTTCCGAAGTCTTTTTTTTGTTCGGAGCCTTTTTGATAAAAGAAGATTAAGCTTGCGAAATTGCGATTTTCGTTTTTACCTTTCTGCGTTCCTTTCATTGCACTATAGAAAAGATTCTCGGGGATAATTAGAAAAAAAATATACGGTTTTTTTATAAGTTTATTAAAGTTCCATATACCAGTGGGATAAATAAAACGAGAGAAAATTTGATTATTGCAAGAATGATAAGAAGGGAGGATAGGGTCTACCAAGAAACAATTCTTACTAGTGAAAAATACCTTAATTTTACATGAAAATAAAGTACTATTTCGTTTTTCTGGTTAATAAGGCCTTTTCCCCTTTAATTTATAATCTGCTGGGTTGATTGGTTTTAATTGTTCGTTATGATTACGATATTACTTACTAAATACTTACAACCCATTAAAATTGAATACATTGAAAATATATATTGTTCTCCTTCGAATGTTCATATCAACTTACGAATTTTATTCAGTATTGACAAATGTAAATCTAATAATATATTATCACAATGAATATATTATCACAATGAATAAGAGAATAGAAAGAAAAATACTGTAAGCATTGAGCAACGAATGAAAAGTGCATTTGTCCTTTACATAGACAGTTGGAAATTTATTTAATTTGTTTTACATAAATACTATCAAGGTTTAAAAATTTAAATAACAAATAAAATTCAAATAGCCTATACTGATATAGTTATATTCACTCATACTTAATACAAACGTAGTCATACAGAAAAATTTATTTTTAACAATAACAGAATAACAATCTGTATTAAGTGAAATAGCCATAAAATCATAAAAAAGCTCCGTTATCATATGTTAAAAATATTCTTGAATTTGTAGCACAGTAATATCTATATAAATGCCTATAATAGTCAAAAATCTTATTGTTAACTTCTACAAAAAAGAAAAAAAATGCAATTCTGATCAACGTCGAATGGTACATTGGGGTTAAAGGAACATAGCTTAGACTTGTTACATTCTTTGGATTTCGAAAATGTGAATATCTTACAACAAAGTATTAACGGTGGATATAATTGTCAAGCTCTTTAAATTATTCACATTTTAAAAAATCGCATGTAATGTAAATTTAATGTTAGAGTCAAGTAAAATTGGACAACGCTTATCATTCCTCGTTAATATAAAATTATGTGTTAAAATAAAATGATGTTTTATTTGGCGAGAGTTCTATAAATATTATATAAATTAATTTAGTGAATTTAGTGAGATACGGATGGGTTGTATATATAGTTTTTATTTTAGTCCCGGCAGATGCACCGGAGCGGTTGGAAACGTCGGACATTAAAGGTAAATTTAAATTTAACAGTGGTCGGTGCAGTCAGGATGGCATTTTCTAACATAGAACATGGATTATTTTCAATTTTTTAATTTTTAATTTCGTATAATTTATTTTCTTTTATTTTTCACAAATAATTTCCATTGCGGATTCCAAGGGGCTGATTGTAAGGGCGGTCCGACTGTCATTATATAAGCGTACTATAGTAGTGTATGAGAACTTGCGAGTTCAATGAATATTTCGACGACAATCGCGTTCAGAAAAATTCAATCAATCCGTATTTGTCAAAGATACAGACTTACGCATCCAGACAGGACTCGGGCGATTCTCGCGTTTTACCGCGAGCACGAGCAAAATCGATTCGACCTCGCTTTACGCGGAACCGAATAGAAATAATCCCGCGACAATATCCGCTTACAGCTTTATCCTGTTACGCGGCGCGATGCAAATGGTAAGGACTCGCTGTCTCTCTCTCTCTCTCTCTCTCTCTTCTCTCTCTCGCTCCGGCATCCCGGGCCGTAACCATTATATACCCGGGCATTAAAAAGTGAAACGCCTCCGATCAAACGATCGATCTCTCATTCTCGGCCGTACTCCCCCCTCCCCCTCTTAACTTTTATTTCGCGTACACCAGATTCTATGCATATATATATATATATATATATATATATATATATATATATATATATATATATATAACGCGTGCGGCGCGCGCTTGGAAGCCGGAAGCGCGCTTTAAGGGGAATGCAGCCGCGGGCGAAAATTCGAATGCTCCGTTCACCCCTCCACCGCCCCTTTGTCGCCGTTATTATTGTTGGACCATCACGTTACACAGAGAGAGGAGAGAGAGAGAGCGAGAGAGAAGAGAGAGAGAGAGGGAGAGAGAGGAGAGGAGAGAGAGAGAGAGAGAGAGAGAGAGAGAGAGAGGGAGAGAGAGAGAGAAGAGAGAGAGAGAGAGTTATAATCATATATATATATATATATATATATATATATATATATATATATATATATATATGCGCAGATATATTTTTACCGGCTGCTGCCGGCCGTCGCCCTCGTACGCCGCCTCGCAAGGATCGAGTTCCTCTCTGCTTTGAGGAGGCACGATTCAATTTATTTTATATACACACGAGAACGTACTCGGGTAAAATTGAGTTTTCCTGTTTTTTTTTTTAGACCTACGGGAGCGTTCGCGAGGGTAGGAGTTTTTGCGTGGAGAGGGAGGGGGCGAGTGTAATGCGTAATTACTTTTATATAAATTTTTTTTTATCTTGTCTCATATTTTAAGCGATATTTTGTAAAGATTTTCGCGTTTCACGATACTAAATGTATATATTTTCACCTTTTTACTTATGGAGTCAAATGATTCACATGAGCTATGGCTACATATATAAAAATAAAATATAATTATTATCATAATAATTAATAAATATTTTTTTTCTTTGGTCTTACAGTTCAATCAAATTAATCGAAATCAATACGTGACAACATCAATACACATCTACATTAACATTAATACATCAATACACAAAAATAATAAAAACAAAAATAAAAATAAAAATTAAAAATTAAATTAAATATTATAATGACAGTCAGACTGTCCTTGTTTACATTCACCCCCGTAGACTAAAATATTAGCTGAAAGAATTCTTTGTTAGTAAAGTGCAGTTAGACTGTCCCCACCACCCTTACCTAATTGAAGACGTAGTCCAACGTTTCGAGCTCGCCACGGCTCCTCATCAGGGACTGATGAGACAAACAAAAATTTTTTCAGCTAATATTTTATTTTCAGATTAGTCTACGGGGGTGATTGTAAACAAGGACAGTCTGACTGTCATTATAATTTTTAATCTAATTTTTAATTTTAATTTTTATTTTTGTTTTTATTATTTTTGTGTATTGACGTATTAATGTTAATGTAGATGTGTATTGATGTTGTTACGTATTGTTTTCGATTAATTTGATTGGACTGTAAGACCAATGTAAAAAATATTTATTAATTTGTATATAAGCAGTCGACAGAAGTACGATTAAATTATTTTATTAATTATTATCATAACCTATAATTTATTTGTATGATTGTTAATTAAAGAATTTAGCAAAATTGACTCGATCAACTACTGCATACGAGTGAATAAAGTATAGAACGTTTATAAAAAGTGTATAAAAGACGCTTCAATCGCCGGGGATGTGGTTGATACCGCCTGCAAGAAGGCAGAAACAAGTAAAATAATGGGTAAAAGCACAACTTCAAGAATATATATTAACCTAAGATGGGATACGTAAACTCAAACAAGCACCTGGCATTAATAAGAGTGGATGATCACTTTGACATAATCATCGTTAAAAACAGTTCGTAAGCTCTCTGGCCAGTGTTAGAATTAACCGAGAACGATCGGATCATATTGTTGACATATTCAAAGACGTTTACTCGAGGTTTTAGAGCTGCTTCCCCCCCCCCCTAATCCTCCTACCTCGGAGTGGAAGCATTGCAAAGAAATAAGTGTTTATGAATTTGTGGCCAATTTAAATCACGTCCGCCTATCTAACGATAAATTAAAATCTACCTCTGAAAAACCAATCGGTACCAGGCAATTTTAATGCACTTTGCCGTCCTCGAAGCACTGCGTACTATATACGGCGTATACATGGCTTGGCTCCGCAAACGAACGAAACCCCTTAATAGCCGACCCCTTGGAGAAAAAAAAAATATCTCTCCCCCATCCTCCCCCATACCCCCCGCCGTAATTTATCAGCGAGCGCCAACTGGGCCGCGCGGGCCATTTAAGACGCGCGCCACGGTCCTCGAGTTAATCCCGCGGCCGGGTCCGGGGGAGCCTGCGCCGCGCAAGACGGTCGCCGGAGCCGAGAGAGAGAGAGAGCGAGAGAGAGAGAGAGAGAGAGAGAGAGAGAGAGAGAGAAAGCTTTAAAATAAAAGGTACGCTCGCACCGGGGAGAAGCTCCGCGTGAAATATCGCCCCCGGGCACCGCCGGGACGAAAAGTCGTATATATATATATATATATATACCGCTCTCTCCTCCTCCTCCTCCTCCACCTCCTCCTCGTTCCTCATTCCCGCAAGGAGCGGGCTCGATGGGGTACGGCGGGCGCGCGCCACTTGTATGGGGTAGGGGGGAGGGGTCGGTAAGCCTCGCGCGATAAATAAAGAGCTTCTCTCCCCCTGCCCCCTCCCTCACCCACGCTCCGCCCCCCCCCCCCTCACCCACCCCGGGCGCACTTCCGCGCGAACTCTCCGAGGGCCGGTCTAATCTGTCGGTATTAGCCGGGGCGGATTAGTATGTATCGCGCGCGCACGCCACGGCTCGCCTGCTCCGCCACGCTGAAAAGGGCCGGGCCGCGGGGGCGAGCGGCGGGGGGGGGGGAGGGAGGAGGAGGTCGAGGGAGACGGGAGCTGTTTATCACGCCGGCGGTGGCTCTTTTTTACGAGCTTTACGTGATTGGACGGCGATATTTGCTCGGTGCGCTGTGCCCATACCCCCGACGATCCTCCTGCACCGCCGCACGGGGTACCGCGAGAGCTGCGAAAGGAATGCGCGCCGTTAATTGAGTTTTGGGAAAGGGAAGGGGGCTGGATTCCTACCTTCATCTCTCTCTCTCTCTCTCTCTCTCTCTCTCTCTCGGTCTGTCATTTGCTTTTTGCCCGCACTTGGCATGGTTACTTTTTGAATACGTTTTTTTTTTCTTGTTCCGCCTTGATTTCTCCACTTTTTTGTATTTTTTGTTGCCGTTGTTGTCTATTGAATTATTTCTAGATGTATAAATTGTTAGAATGTAGTTGCGATACGCGCACTTCTGTAAGCGAGGGATGTTTTTTTTTTTTAAACTAAATCCGTGCGTAATATAAAGCAAACCTTCATAGTCTACATTATGCGGAAGAGTCGAGGAAATTCTCGAAACACGAGTTAATATCGCCTCCGCCCTGTTTATTAATTATATGAAATTAATTTCACGATTCAATAATTTTATGTATGTATATATATATATATATAATTTTATATTCACTTTCAAATTCGCGGGATAATTCTGCCCGTATAATAACGCGAGCCAGCTGATACTCTCTATTAATAGCTTGACCTGAATTTCGCATTGAACTTTCGCAATCAGTAAAGAGTTTCGAATATTCGCTGCAAGTATAATAAATTCGCTCGATCGAGCGGCTATTCTGAACGAATTCCCGGAGCTTTTCCGCTCCTCCCGGCGGGAAATCCGTCAATATATAATTCCCGGTCTGTTTCAACGGGTTCATAAATAAATAAATAAATAAATAAATAATATATATATATATATATATATATATATATATATATATACGACGCCAGAAACGTGAACGATTAATTTCAAAGGCAATGAGTAATTTTTCTTGAACATCCCTAGGAAGGTATTGTTTCGCAAGGACTTTCATTATATCTCGTTTCAATGCTAAGAAAATAGTGAAAATTGGTGTAGCGAATCGGTGACGTTATTTCATTCGAAACGCTGTATTATTCCAATATGAAATTGGCGAAAAGTGTAATACAGTCACTGATATACCAATGATATTTCCACTAGATTTTCGCTATATACATAGCTATTATATAATTTAAGTAAGATTGAAGAAAATATAATGGATAACCTTAGGTGAATTTAGGTGAAAGATATTCTATCATAGAAAATCGGTGAATAATTAAGGATTGAACGTGAATTACTTTCTTGCTACTTTAACTCTTACCTATTTGATAGTAAAAATTTTATACTGATCACAACACTAGTTTTGCATTACCTTTCCAGTGCATTAAATTTAGATTTGTTTACACAAAGTGGGCCAGTGTTTCTATTGTTAACTCGTTACACATATACTTAGAATATACATATACACTCTGTAAATTTGATCATAAATTTAATCTGAATTTCACTGGTTAATCAGTGAACATTCCTCTTGCTTTTTCAGCTTGGTTGCGATACGCACTGGGGCAAACCGTGAAACATTCACCGTTTTTTTTTCTTCAAATTAGTGGATCGATGCTTTTATTTAGAGGGTAAGCGTGCATATTCCCATTCTGAATCCAATCACTCGCTTTTCTTACGATAGTTCGCGGGGGCGAAGAGAAAAACAGATAAAAAAAGAGAAATATATATATATATATATATATTTATACGACCAAGTCACATTGTTGGTTACTGTCGTTTTTGTGTACAGTGCGGCTGCGGGGCGCAGTGAAACTTTTCCGAGGGCTATAGTCAGCTGGGACGCGCGCGCGCGCTCTAAACACATCTCGCGAGCGCCTTTGAAAAACCGTTTCGCTGTATATGCACGCACACATATAAATAACATAAAATGCTCAATTGACGGCTTTGGCATTAATAAAGAAAGCCTCTGGTTTTTCAACTGTCCCGTATACATATATATAGGTGTGTGTATATATATATAGATATTTCACCGTGAAAAAACCGTCGCGCGTGCTGATGACATGCAAAGCTCTATATGCACCCCAACCCCTAACTCTCTCTCTCTCTCTCTCTCTCTCTCTCTTCCCCTTTACCCCCCCCCCTGTCTCGCGGTCGCGGCGAGCGCCCGAGACGCGGGGAAAAAGAGGAAAATTGATTTATGCCACTTTTTTCGCCGTTATACACACCGCGCGCGCGTCTTTCATTCCTTTTACTCTATTTGTCTCCGCTCTTTGCACTCGGGCAGACATACTCTCTCTCTCTCTCTCCCTCTCTCTTTCCCTCTCGACTCACCCCCCCCCCTCCACAACGCCCGGCCGCGATTTCCGCGCGCGCCTGGGTGAATAAAGAGAAAGAATCCCATTTAGCTCTGAAGGGATTAAGGTAGTCGGCGCGTTGCGCGCGGTCAAAGAGCCTTTGATTCCCGCGGTGTTACCCGCTCTTTTATACTCGTTGTACGCGCTTCTGCTCCTTCGTCTTCTTCGCCCTCTTCCTCCTCTTCCCTCGCCGTCCTCCTCTGCCGCGCGGCATTATAATCGCGTGGCGCGCGATCGTCGTTCTTACGTCGCTGATGTAAGCGTTATATCGTTTGGAAAATGAAGGTTGGAAGCGTTAAAATGAGCGAAGAGAAAAAAAGACTTTGGATAGAGATCTTTAGATAGATCTAGCCCCATTATCAATGTTTCTTTATGATACATTAGGGAAGAATATGTCTGGCGTAAAAGAAACACCGCCTATTACGTTCTTTCCAATAAGTGTTACAAATTTAATGGAATACGGATTCTCTTTTATTCTTACCTTCTTTTCATAGCCTTCAAATCCATTATGTACAATAATGACTAAATATTTCCATAAAATCTTATCGGTTCAATATAGAACATTATCACAGGTATTTATCTGCGCCGATGTTGAAAATTCGAGCATTCGTCAATTCTAACATCTATCAAACCGCTCGTAATCGACGCTACGGTATCAATGCGATATTATGCATCGAGTTCTAAATTTCAATTTATATAGGTTCCGTATTTTATATACGAGATTATTATGCCATTATATCCTGGGAGTATAAAAGATATTGTTCGTATATTAATGAAACTACAATGAGCTCTATAAATTTATAACCGGTTTCGCTACTATAATAACGTTTCGATTCTATTATATTAAAAATTCATCGCCTATCTATATCAATAAATATCTATGCTTAGACTGACTCGACATGTAGAGAGGACGTTTGTATTGCAATAATAATATCGAAAACTATGATTAACCGATTGCAATGACGTCACGACAGAATATAACTCTGCTATTGTGGAGTAACGTAGAATGGGTTTTGTTTTGAAATTGATCAATTTCAAACGAAAAGAGTCGAGCGCGTTCTTCTTTGCGCAGGCGCGGTGCGAAATGGCGCTTGATTACGGTTTGCATTGCAGCACCGTCGTCGCGTAAGATTAGAGGCGTTGTGCACCCTCTGTCACCAGGGGGCGACGCGCCGACTTTAGCCTGCACGTATTTACAGTTTGGTTACTAAATACGTAAGTAGAAGCGCGAGGCCACAGTTGGAGATTTCGTTTTTTTCAGTAGAAATATTTTCTATTCAATTTGCTGGACAGATGGTTGTGAAACAATTTACATTAGTTAATTGGTTTTCGTGAGTTTTGTGAACCTACAACCAAACTCTGGTCTCTTTATAACATTAATGTAGGCACTACAGGTTATATATCGGTCAAAATAATATTACAATTATACCCGTATATATTGAAAATACACATGCACTATATATAATTTGAGCCGACCTGACGTAAATTAAACTTCTGCAATGGGAACGAAAACTCGCATAGCCTGACGCATTGAGCGCTAGTGTCGCTGTGCATGGAGCCGTTATAGATATTAAAATATAACGATATCACATCGAAGGGGCCGATTTGTTTAAAATCTGTGATAAAAAAAATTGCTATATACATAGTAATCTGTTGCACAATTATTTACAAAGAGGCCAAAACGGGGGATGCCGGTATATGTTACACGTTTCAGCAACAAAAGTAAATCTCGGATATTCGAAATAGTATCAAAGCCGCATTGATAAATGTCCACATTTCCAAAAAAGAAAATAAGAACAGCGTAACCGAACAATAGAGTAATTATCTTGAAATTATACTGGTACAAATAAATTGCCCTCATTACGGCAAAAATTTTTTATGGTCGCAATTTTTCTTTATCCCTCCGCGCTGTACAGAATTATGAATGTACGGGGAGAGCTTTTTTGATCTACTCGGTCTCATTTTCTTTTTCACTGCTTCCTTTATGGCTCTCAACTTTTTTTTTTGTTTTTTTTTTTTTTATAACTTTTCAAATAACGTTTTTCCCCCTCCATTCCCCTGGCCCTCGTGCTTGAATCATAAAAAGGGATGAAATTTGAAATTGGACTCCATTTTTTGTCTTTGCGCCATGCGCGATGCGAAGAATGTTCGTTGATATTGAAATATTAAAAAACAAAGAAAACTAAAGAAAGATTTCAAAATTAAAATTTATACCGTAATCGAATTAAATGACATGGGTTTTTTGAAAAATCAAGCCTATAATGCAGAAGAATAAGAAGAATGAACAAACCCATGCAGGGTGTTCTCACCCCTGACAATTTTAGTTATTCTTTTTAGTACGCTATTTATTCTGAAAATAACAAAATAGTAAGCGAATTATTTTGAATGTACAAGTGTTCCGTATGAATTACGGATTGATTATTTTTTTGTCTTAAGAAAGAAGCATCTTTGAAAATCACGAATTTACTGAGATGTGTAAAATAACTCAATTAATTGTGGTGATATTTTCTGCTACAATTGCTGTGATATTTTTAAAAGTTATTGCTGTAGTAATTCTTATGCGGGGAATTATATTATTCCATTGTTGTCTTTGTCAAACAATTAACAAGAGTATTCTTACATTATTAGTCTAATATTCATATTTCCATTCATACATTTATTCACATGTAGAACTTTCTTCTTTCTTCTCACATTCAAAAAACGAGGAACAGGACCATCCTTGAACTTCGGTGCTAAATTAAACTTGCACAAACTTTATTTCTAGTTTCTAATAGAAAAATTATTCTGAAAATAATTATTAAAGAAGTTCTTCACAATTTTAGTTTGTAAAGTAATTTGCATCTGAATAAATTAATTAAAACGTTAAGGTCTGAATTTTTGCGATTATGAACGACCAGCTTTCGGATGCCACGTGCAAAAAAAAAAACGATAGTTCCTTCCCCCCTATACGTTGATTTTCATTTCACGGACATGCGCGTATGCATTAACGCGCCAAGTCGTCGGATCAACGAACGATCGTACACCAGGTCATACGAAAGCACACGGTTTAGCCGCGATACGATAGAAACGAGCGGGATTTCTGCGGGCTTTTCCGGTCCCCCATTCGCAGGCGAAAAAAGAAATCAACATTACCCTCGTATAATGACAACGCGCGAAAACGATTGCAGCGGCGCGAGAAGGGGGAGGGGGAGGAAGGTTTCTGCCGCAATTCCGCGCTCCACACGTGGGCACGGCCGCATCTTTAGCCGTTGCGTTGTTTCCTTATTATGTAAATCGGAGGCCCGTCAAGGTTACGCAATTTGCCCCGCCACTGCACCGTAGTCCCGTGAGCGCCGATATATATATATATATACATACATACACACTATATCTCTCCTCTCTCGCACGCCCGTATAGAGGGAAATAGCTGAGAGAGCGGGGTGAGGGGGCAAAAATTGCACTCGTCTCACCGCCCTCCCGACACGAGACACTTGCCAAAGCGTGTTTACCTTAATGGTAATTCGCTCCTTTCGCCGGGCGCGCATCAGCGCCATACATAGCTATATATATATATATATATATATCCAGCTCGCTCGTGGTGTGTTATGCAAAATTTGATTCCGCTCCCCCTGCATTCCCCGCGCCACCCGTGAAGGTTGGAGAAGAAGCGGAAGGGCGCAAGTATCCGAGAGAGATACATCGCGGGTCGTTGCCAGGTCAGGTCGCGCCACTATCTTGCTTTACATATGTGTGTGTGTGTGTGTGTGTGTGTGTACGTGCACATACATTTGCCTATGTGCACGTATGCTCAGCAAAAGGTGTACTTACGTGGCCTGGGCTGGGCATTCGGGTGGGAAGGGGGAGGTGAGATTGCGGACAGCGAACGACGCCCCCCACCCACATGTATATATATATATATACACACATACATATGTATATGCAACAGCTGCTCTTCTCTGTGTTTTTGCCTGACGGAGGGCCCGTATCCTGGGTGTGTATATATTAGAAACAAAGGGCGAAAGTTGATGGAGAGAGAGAGAGAGGGAGAGAGAGAGAGAGAGAGAGAGATATGGAGGGGTTGAAGACGCCGTGGGACGGTGGGTAATCGATGGTTCGAGTTTTTGTCAACAGGTGTCCCTCGGCCCCTACTTTTTCAAAGCCAACGCCTCGCCCGCACTGCCTGCGCGACAATACATCCCAGCTCGATGTACCTCGACCTCGGCCCGATCCTTCCGCGTCTATCCGCGGACGTTTAAGAACCGCGCGGCTTTGCGTCCCGAGCGAAGTAACGCGAACGCTGTCCGTCTACGCGGGCGGAGCGCGCGCGTGCATTATGGAGATGCAAGTTCGGGACGCTCCGTATAATGTTGGGCGTTGTTAAGGAACATTCTAGCACCGTGGCAGCGAGAAAGAGAGGGGATAATTGTTATACATCGCTTTTCATAACGCGCTTAAAAAACATCTCTCTCTCTCTTTCTCTCTGTCGGCTTTAAATTATCCCAGCTGCGGCGAATGAATTCAAGGGAAAAGAAAAAAAAACAGAAAAAAATTACGACCACGGCAATAACTTTGAAACGAAGTTTGAGATCTCATCTCCGGGGGGTGGTAATCCATTTTTAACCCCCCCTCCTCTCTTATCGGTCGTGCATATTCCTGACAGTTATGTATATTCCATCCGTACGTGACTGGCGCGCGACTCCCCCGACACGCCGTTCTTTCCGCTGCGCCCGTGTCGCTCGTAGCCTTTTTTCCCGCTCCCCGTACGTCGAGCTGCGATTTTTTCACGAGGCTGGGCGCGCGCCAACTAATTCGTACGGGGATACACATGCGTTCAATAGTTAAATAAATACATATAATATACGTATACGCGTGATTAATAAATTTGTCCATATCAATTTTCCGAGAACAGACTGAACGATCTGCCGGTCACAAGAGTTTTACTTTTCTTGTCCAGTTACCGATTGCATTAGCGGGGCAATAATTCTGGTATTCATTATTTCGTAAACGAATAATCCCGCAACTCCGTCCGTTCTCTGACGGATCGTAAAATCGAGATCGTAAAATTCACGCGTATTATATCCACTCAGGAGGAAGTCGAAAGAAAATCTGAGGGTCTTTAATCATTTCATACAGCTCCTTAAGACTTTTAATGTTTCATATTTTGATAATCAACGGAATATTCGATTTTTATTTCAATTCTCAATCGCCAGTTAATTATACTTACATTAATGAGTTGAGGTATAACTATTTTATATAGTTGACTTTCAATTTGTAAGAAATTTCATGCATGACATGTTTGAGCGCAATTTCTTTTCGCAAATGGTATACTTACGATCTGAATTTAAATTTCAGATTACTTATATATTTTAATATCGTCCTAAAAGAGAGCAGCGGGGAACGAAATGGAGAGAGAGAGAGAGGGGGGGCGGGCAGAAGGGAGCGAAAGAGAAAGAGAGAGCGACACGAAGGTATACATAGATAGATAAATGGGTAGATATGAGAGAGGGAGCGGGAGTGAAAGAGAGAGGGGGAGGAGGGTAACGTGCAGTCAGGCCGGAGGAAACGATTCATCATGGGTTTATGCGGTCACAGTCTGCATTTCAAATTTTCGCGCGCATTTTCATAAACCGACCATTCGCAGATAGAATAAATTGTTGCTTACCTAAGGCTTTACCCTCCCTCGCGCGCTCGCACACACACACACACACACACACACACACACATTCTTTCTCACTAAATTACATACAATTTCACCCCTTATTTTAAAGACGATATTTCATTTCTCGACTTTCCATCGTCCTCTCACGCGGAGCGCGCTAACTATATAAGCCCCGACCGGGAGCGCGCGTCGAAAATAACCACCCCCGCACCTTCATACTTGAACAACGAAAATGAATACAGAGCGAACGCTTAAAAAAACAGGAGGAACTGTGCGATCGGCGAATCGCTCTTCGGCCGTGATGAAGTCCCCCCCCCCTCCGCGAAAATCCACTCGATGCGGGAGACCGTAATCCTCCCCTCACTCGCCCCCCCCCCACTCCATCCCAAAAACTCCGCGCGGGCAGGGGCGGAGGCGTTAACGGGCGTCAACATTAAACACGGCGATAACGTCGAGGGGCGCGCGAGCGCGCGCGGGCCTAGCCCGTCGAATTCGTAAACGAACCCGGGGAGGGTGCGAGAGAGGGTGATACGGTGCGAGGGAGTTTGGGGAGGGGGGTGGGTAGGAGGGATAATACATAATGCATACCAAATACGCAAAGGGTTCATCGGCGTCCCGCGAAATAATCTCCCGATGCCACGGCGAAAAGTTACGGGGGTCCTGTGTGCAGGACGTGCCCTGTATTGTCCTCGCGAAAAGGGGATACGTACTTTATATATATATATATATATATATATATATATATATATATATATATTTATATACACAATACATGAACGCGGCTATATTGTCCGAGAGCTTGTAACCTCGCTTCGGAGTATAATGCTAACGGGCAGCGCGGGAGGGTCGCCGATATGATTATTATATGTCTATATATCTGTACAGTAGATCGGCTAATATGTTCGTTAATTCCCCGGTTATCGAGACGAGCGGTACGGGGGAAATAACGCACAAAAGTGCCCGTCGCCGGGTCTGCTTCGTACGGACACTTGAGTATGTATTTACATACATATACGGATGGGGTGTGCGCTCGGATGGACCGTTCATGGGGAGGAAGGGGTTCTCTCGATCTACGGAGTCGGGGGACGTTGCAGGACCCTAGCCATTGTTCTCGCGATTTTAGGCGAACGAATTCTATATATATATATGTATCTATGTAAGTGCGTGCGCGAAATTGCCGGCGTTGCGAATGGGACGGGGGATTCCCCCCTCCATCTCATGCCTTCTGTCGACCTCTCGTACGAATTTTGGATCAATTTCGTACGCGCGCTGTATGAAAAAAGGTGCGGTCTTGGTGGACATTGACGAGGATTTATTTTTCTATTTCTTATTCATTGTTGCATCAGTTTGGAAAATAGGACGAACGTTGCTTAATTGAAATTCTCTCCGACATCGAGCAAGTGAATAATTACTTACTTAAAGTTCCACTTCACTTATTTGGGAAGTTCAGATTTCCTTTCATGTAAGATAAGTACCTGTTCGCCCATCTCATAAGTAAATAAAATTCACTTAATGAATGAGTTAAAGTTTTCTTATACGACTTACGTAATAATTGAAGAATTATAAGTAAATGATCTTAGGAAAGTTTACTTATGCAGCTAATACGTATAAGTTAAAATAAATAGAATCTTTTTCAAATATAATTAATTAATTATAACATATTATAGTAAATTATAATAATTTATAAAAGATAGGTTATGTGCTGAAAGTGATCTTAGTATCGCTTTTTCACATACATCAAATAGGTGTTTACGAATGAAAAGGACACTTTCTATGATATTCACATATTAATTGGGTTTGTCAATCCGAATGAGTGAAGTGGTTAGTAATGAAAATATACTGTTCAGAATTATGGTTAGATATATTGAGTTAACACTCGCAGACAGGAGGTCGCCACCTAGTGGCCAATGATATAACCGATTAAAAGTGTTAAATTTATTGACATATAAACAAATAAAAAGTTTACTTGAAACTGTATAGTATTAATTGCTTATTCATAGTATTTGGAAAATATTGAGTTTTTGGTCTAAAAATCGTCTTGTTGCCTGCTACTAGGCTCCCCCCATTCTTGTGTAAGCTTTCATTAAAATAGAATTGTAATGATAATAATAGTAATGATTATTATTATCATTATGATTACTATCATTATCAAACTTGAATGCGCGAAATGGAAAAAATTTCACTCGGCAGACACGAATCCCAGCCGAACAGATGGCGTTACACACAGAGGAATATACAATAAGCCTTATGAATATTAAAACTTGGAATGGCCTTAACTTCTCGCCTTCCGCCACTTTCCCGCCCACCCTGATATTTTTTAATCTTATTGGAAGGCATTTGTCACGGCAAATGGCAATGATAAAAAGTAACCTCAGGTTTTTATTTCTGCTGTTCTCAGCCGAACCCGCGCATGTGTCTTGTAGAGGTGTATGTATGAAAACGCATAAAAAAAAAACCCATACGATGGCGCTCTTCGTTTTTCCTTCGTTCTTTCTTTTCGTTTTAGCGGTCGGCGGAGCGTGGAGAAGTGATCCGTAAGGACGTTCTGGCATCTCCGGCCGGACTGGCCATTTTGATTTTTATTCGTTCGAATCGTACGTGGTCACCGGGTGTAATTGGCGGTTTTTATCCATGAGTAATAAAAACAAAAAAAAAAAGAGCGTGACCAAAAGATTTTACGTGGTTTACAGGTGTTTCAAACGGACAAATATTTGTCGAATTAGATGACGTCTGTTCTTCTTGTTTTTTTTTTTTTTTTTGAACTACAATGTTACTAATATGGATTATTCAAAATCGGCAACTATTAATACGATTGTAATTAAATCTCGACTCGCAATGCTCGATGCGTTCAATCGCACGAATTAACAATATTGTTTAGCCATGTATTAATATTGTTAATTTAAATAACCTTCATAATTCGATAAAAGTATGTAAAAGCAGTTGAAAATTATAAGCACAGTTGCTCTAATTCCATTAAATTCAATTCTATCAATATTTTATTTAATTACATTTCATTTTTGAAATTATTAATTAAATTGGATTTGTATAGAAAGTACGATAATAATTTCGTCCTAAGTATTAGATTTTTTATCAAAACTCTTGAAAGTATCATAATTCACGACTGGGGATTTTTAAAAAGTGTTGTTTTGTCGATAAGACAAATGAAGAAAAAAATACGTCATAAATTATGATAATACCCTCAAGAATTATCGATAGTTGGTACTATTATAAAATATAAATATCCACCGAAGTGACTGAAATTGTCATTCAACGGGAAGTATAATTTATAATCGAAACGAGTTCCGTACGATAAAATAAGAATAATCTTTCGGGTTATTTAATGACGAGCCCCTTATCAACGCGAGGAAAACC
Source organism: Sycobia sp. Sy_11 (assembly GCA_018907035.1). NCBI lineage: Eukaryota > Metazoa > Arthropoda > Insecta > Hymenoptera > Epichrysomallidae > Sycobia > Sycobia sp. Sy_11. The sequence continues at coordinate 4,553,154 of JACCIC010000016.1, read as the reverse complement.
AGTCTGTATGTTTTACGAGCGATATGACGAAATTCACAATTGCGAAGAATAAACGATTGAAGGACTAACGGGAAAAACGAAGTAAAATTTTATTGTAACTATGTATGAGTATTACGATCGAGGCAGCAATTATTATCAATCGCAATTGCAATCATGAAAATGCACGCGCGAAAAGACAAAGGCAAATTTTTGAGCAATATTCAGTGAACTTAGTGAAGTAATGTTTCAGCCAGTATCAATGCAAATATGACAGTCTGATTATCCGATTATACGATATTATCCATCCCCGCTGTCGTCATTGGAGCTTCCAATTCAAGGCATTGAGAATAGAACCAAAATCTAAATTTTAATCATTGTAAGAGAAACGTTTGCGAGAACATAATTTACATTTTACTATATACAAGCATTAAAAATATTAACATCTAAAACAGATGATGTACGTCGGATAGTCTTTTTTTCAAGCCTCCTCTTCACATCACGATGTATTTACAGAAATGGGAATTTCAGAAAATTGCACAACTCTTGGAGAGTGTAATTTCGCAGCTAACAGTTCGCCGCTTCAGTTTGATATCGAGAAGTTCTTCCACGGACTCCTATATCTGATTATCCATAGGCTCAGCCGAGCTACGTCCAGTTTTATCAAGATGATGCTTCTCGACGCCGCTCGATGGAGTTTTGCGTTTTGCGTTCTGCCTTTATTTACCGGATTTATTTCGTAATGGGCGGGCTGTCCGAGGGCACCGCGCCGACAGCTGCCGATGGAGCGGGACTTAGATGGGCAGTCTAAACGAATGAATAATTAAAAAGTACCTAATCCGGCAAGGACAGAAAAATCGATTGATCCACGGCTTTAAACACACTCGTCGTGTTCATCATATAATGGCCCTCGCCACAATTACGAATGTGAATGTAGAATTTCGCGATTACACGCCTCGACAGCTCCGACGTAAACTTCGACGTAGTCCGCAATTATCGACTTGGGTTGCACGGATTACACGCTCAATTCGCCCGGTCCAACTGTCGCGACATTTGGCCCGCTGCAAGCCCCGTCCCGTCCCACTTGAGAGACAACCCGTGCAAAACTAGCCGTATTAACATACGTGTACGTACGATATTAAATACCGTGCGCGGGACAAACGATGATATCCGAGAGCAGCGAGACGAGGCAATCTCCAGCTACTATATATATATAGATATATATATATATATATATATATATATATATATATAGATACACATACACGAGGCAACGGAGAGGACTTTCGTCGCCTACAGCTACTATATATATATATATATATATAGATACATAGTATATATACGCACCAAAGCCGATACCGCGGCGCATACTTCCTACTGGGTCGCTATGCCTGCCGTCAGACCTGCAGGCGCGGCACGACGTTATACATGCTCTATATATATATATATATATATATATATATATATATATATATACGCATACCGGTAGGGAGTTTCCCGCCCGCGCGCGCCCTCTAACGTTCCGTGCATAACGCGCGCGTCCACGGCCCCTCCGCCGCCTGACCGCTTCGCGGATCTTCCAAGGAGCCGGCGTTCACAAAGGGTGGAAACCGCTGGAGGAGGGCCGAGAGGGCGGTCGGGGGCGGAGGGAGAGAGGGTCCGATAAGCCAATATATTTGCCAACGTAAGGGGCCCCGCGGCCAAGGCTTCTATGCGTCTACTAATATACATCAAGGGGGTAGGCAAAAGCCAAACGGCGACGGGAGCGAGTAAGGCATGAGTTTCTCTCTCTCTCTCTCTCTCTCTCTCTCTCTCTCTCTCTCTCTCTCACTTCCTCTCTATTTCCCGAGCCATCTGCCTCTAGGTCTCTCGCGTATATAGCCGCCAGCCACTCGTGATTATATATATATATAGGGCGCAAATAGGAATTTCGCGTACAGCACGAGCTTGCGAAGCACACAAGACTGATATATATATATATATATATATATATATATATATATATATATATATAATGTATGTATGTATGTAACGCCAACTGTTGTTGCTACCGATGCTGTATATGCATACACCAGTCGATATGCGTCTATCCTTCTCTCTCGCGGCTCCTATTCCGCAGAATCGCCTAATTCGCAACATCGTTTATTTCCATTTTCCTCCCCGATGTGCCATTCTCTCTCTCTCTCTCTCTTCTCTCTCTCTCTCTCACTTCGTGGCCTTTTTTGATCTTTTTATACTCCGTTTGTATTGTACATTTTTTAGGCGCGGACCGGGTGAACGGGGGAGTAATAGTGTGAGATAGTCTGAGAGAGAAGGGCAGGAATGATGCAACAGGGTACTTCTGCAGAGCGTTCAAGCTTTCAAGGAGAGGTCAATTGAGAGGCGGCATATGTATATATACAGGGGAAGAGATATAAAAAACGCGGCAAACGCATTTTTTTATTTACTACAAATGTTTTATATTTTTTATATCGTAGTAATAACAGTTTTAATTTATTTTAATTTGTTCTATTAAAAGCGCATTAAAAATTCATCTAAAATATTTTTAATTTATTTCGTTAAAAGCAAGATAGTTGGAAAATCCAAAAAAAAAAACGATTAATTATTAGCCAATCAGGTTAAGCTTTTTATATTTTACGATGTATTTCCCGGTCGAAGGCGCGCAAAATCTGCCCCGTAATATCCACATGCGACTTATACGAGGGAGTACGATGATGGTTTGCTTATCGCTTACGAAGTACGATCTGATTTTCATTCCTTTGAATAATAAAATACTTATGCATCTTTCTCGCAATTACAGCCATTCAAAGGAATACAGGACTAGGCAAATATTGAATATTTTCGTGGAAATTCGATTAAGCTCTGTTACAAGCGCGAATCACGGGTTTCTCTGTAAAAAAGGAAAAACATAAATGTACTGAAGATACCAATAAATTAGGACTCAAGCATTACAGTACCAATCTCTGTGCGTAGATAAAATAGCTTTCAATAATAACGATTGACGTAATTTTTCTACATGAAAACTTTAATAGCAAAAGAACACACGCATACAAAGTAAAAAAAAAGCTACTGAAAAGATCTCGATTTTGATTGGAAATTAAAAATGCATTCTTAATATAAATTTTCAAAAGAAATATGTACAATATCTACAATGCTTAGAATTTTCCTAGATAACACATGAATCTTTAGGTTCGTGTGATTGACTATCGTGGCAAATCACTGCTACGACCTCTCGTGTCGAAATTGGAAATTCGCGTAAGCTGACACTTGTCATGGAATAGCCTGCGATAGGCATTGTATTTACGCATTTTCAGTTACAAAACAATGTCTATGAAAGTCGAGAACATCGAAGGATTACTGTACAGTAATTGGTAAGATGGCGAAACATTGAATAAGCCCAGCATCACTTTTCATCGTTTTTCGAAAATAAATGACGTTTTATGACTGGCGCGTGACTTTTCGCAGCTTGTCCGCGACAGACAGCTATAAATCTGACCGTACTGGATACCTTCTGCCATTGCACTATTCTCGCAGCGAATAGTATACATTGACTTTCATCGAGCAGTTTTCCCCGTTCAAGAAATTTAAATTTATTCGGATCGTTATCGACATAATCGCCTATATTTTGTAAATTAACCTTTCCTTTCTTTTATAAAGTTATTATTATATAGCCACGATTTCATTTGAGTTCGCAATACATAGAAAATGAGATGATTAAAATATACCTGTCAGTTGGAAGCTATCCTATTATTTCTATTTTACTCTAGTTCAGCTATTTGGCCGAGGTGTAGAAATACTTTCCTATGTATGTGGAGAAAATTTGCATGCATATAAATATACCGCAATTGTTCCATATCACGATATTTTCTCATTTTTTCTCTGAAAATGAGGTACGCCCACGATGCATTCATATAGAAGGGCCTGTTATATATATATACATACGTCTTCGAGTATTAATAATATGACTAAGGTATAAAATCGTAAAAAAGAATTGCGAGAGTTTAGACGGACTTCTTCGTGTTTTCTAGATTAGAGTGCGGATACTGTGTACGGTAAAATTTGTCACTTTATAACCCATTCCTTCCACCACCCTCGCCCCTTATTATGTCATCATTCGTTTCTCATCATTATATATATATATATAATATATATATATATATATATAAAGATATAAAATGTTTAATAGACCACTTGCTGTCATTCAAATTTTTAATGGGGAACAAAAGCTCTAAGTATCGCATATATATATATATATATATATATATATATATACTTTTGAAATGACGTTGCTTTGGCATTCAGAATGTTCCATAAAAATGCTAAGAGTTGTTTTCTTCTATTTTCCGCTCGCGAGTTTTATTGAAGCGTCATACTCTACTCCCCTCTCCCCGTAGCCACCGTGTTCCTTGGAAAATCAGGTAGGTAGCAAATTTTTCTGGAAAAAAAAATATTTCTTTTTATTGCACACTGTATACGCTTGTCTTATAAACGAGGTAGAAAAAAAAATAATGCATAAAAGATTCGGGATTCGTTCCTTTGGTAATTTCATAATAATAAGTTGAACATGAAGAAATTTCCATTTGAATTATATTGAGCTTTATGTCCTCTTCTTGAAAGGAAAAAAAAAGAAGAAAAAAAGCCACGATAAGGTATGGTAATTTTTTTCAGTAAAATGTTTGGATCAATGTTGTTTATCCACAAACATATTATTATTCTAATGTGACGTTGGACGGCACTCGAATAAAGTAGATAAAATCCATGACATTTTTTGTATGTGCATCAATCGAAATATTGATACAGTCTAATAATAATAAAAAATAAGATTATCCGAGGTTCTTAAGTTGGTTAAGTTCCACAAGCATTTTATATATATATATATATATATATATATATATATATATATATATATATAGACACACACATTATATCTTTGCAATTCCTTTAATCATACAACGGAAAAATTTCTCTGCCCCCTTCCATGCGTGCGAGCCTTTTTTCTTCTCTCCGGCGTATTACGGATCCTCGTTTCATTCCATGAATTATTATTGCGCGCAACGTCGATCGATCCGTCGTTTTTGCTTTTCCCTCGTGATTCATTTGCGTTAATCAATATTTCAATTAATAACCGAAAGAACGGAGAGAGGATTTTCCGATGGTTTCTGGTTTTTTTTATTCTTTTTTTTATTTTTTATTTTTGATTTTTGCAGTTACATAGTATGTTCACGATGGAAAACGTGGCCGAGGAAAAAAAGGGCGAGGCGGAGGGGATTTTTGCTTTTAAAGAAAACACATCGGCAAATGATATTTGTCATATACGTAATATTGTACAGAAATACGATCTGTAATCTTTTTGTTTACTATCATAATCATCGTTGCGCAAAAGACATTTTCCTCCTCAGAGCTGTACATAGAAAAATACAGCGGTAATCGTGAATTTTTTGCTTTGATTTACTCGATTTTATAAATAAACAAAAAAAAAAAGAAAAATAGCGTGCCCGAGATTCTTTCGCCCCATATTCCCCGATTAACCTGTTCATCGATGTATTTACGCAATACGAGACGTGTATTTTTAACGATTTTTCCACGTTTCCGGGCTCTCGGACGCGCGCAACAGGCGAGATGTGCAAGACTATTTATTTAATTATTACGGAGAGATACGAGATGGCGCGAGTGTCGCGCGGAAATTGTCGAGACAGTGCGGCTGTAAAGCCGAACGAAACGTTATAGGTATAAGTTAATGTTCATCGGTTTGTTAAACGCCTTTCTTATCATAAACCGGCAGTTTCTTACGCTTCAGGTATGTCACACTGGTACTTTCGTTAATGATCGTCTCTTTGATCACGCTTTTAGCTATTCAGTTTACCTCACGCGCGCCGGTATATAGGCAGGCATAAATACATATTGCAATTGCTACCTGCGTGAATATCATTATCTTCTTCGAATGTTAAGGAACATAGAATGTGATTGTTCACGTTGCTCTCATAACTGTGGATTTTATTATGTAAATTCTTAATATTCTGATATTACATTGTAATAAAATTGACTTATAAAATTATACTTAATATTATTTAAGGATTAGTTACTGAATCTGACGAAAGGGGGAAATATCTAACAACGCAACTTGGATATACTGTTAAGAGATCGTTATTAATGATATTGGTTGCGAAATGGATATACGGATTAATTCTTCGTTCAACAGAAGTAGATCGCCAAAAGTGTAAAACAATAAATAGAAGAAAGCTTATTTAATTAGGTTTTTTTTCTTAGAAAATACTAAATTTACTAATTTATAATACATCAGTTAATAGTTTAGAGAAAAATCTAGATTGTAAAAATCTCTTATTTAGGAAAAAAATAAGAATGAAAGATGAATAGTAAGATTTTTTTTGATGATCGTAGAAGTATATATATAATACGTGAAATAAACAGAAAATAAAAAACCTAGTAGATCACTATTTACAGTAAAAATATTCATTGCGACTCTATATATTCGCTTCGAAGGAACTAACAAGAAACGAGTAATTTCCATCCCCCGTCCAATCAACGTCTGTCAAGTCGAAAACTAATTAACTAATTAAGCAAAATGCAAAGAACTGAATAGAAAGTCTCAAGAAATACTATATAGATATTGTTCAGTTGCCTGAATACGGATACAGCAATATTTATTTGCCCGACGTATTAAATCTCAAAGATTAAAACTTTTCGATCGACGCGCAAGGGGGTGGCAGTTCGCCATCTGGCGATCAGCCGCAGCATTAATCAGAATTTCGAATCGTAGCCGTAGCAAGAGAACGTTCGTTACACGAATACATTCGTCGTTGATTCAACATCGTTCAAAAGCGTAATGGTCAATTGGTTATTATTATTTTCTAAATTACTTATACGTTGTGCTTTCGGGTCGCGTGATTCACAATATGCGGAGAGCTCGCATATTGTGCGTTTTATATATATATATATATATATATATATATATATATATATATATATATATATATATATTTGCAAAGCACATTGCCGATAATTAATCGTCGATACACCCCGTGTAGATACAGTTATATATATATATATATATATATATATATATATATATATATATATATATATAATATAGATATATGAACCATAGATTTCCATCCTGTAATAAAACGCCGAAGCCCAACTGCACGTCGCGGCTCCGGTAAGTACGGCCTATTACATATACTACCGAGCGATGCATCGCCCTTCTCCTCCTCCTCCTCCTCTCGGCATCTCATATATGTACATATATATATATATATATATATATATATATATATATGTGCCGGCGTGCATCGCGCGTATAACAGTAATCGCGGCTATATATATGCGTCAGAACCGTGAGAGGGGCCGGGAGGAGGGACGGGGGGGGAGGGGCGCCACTCGCCTCATTGCTCGGCGTGTTATGCGCTAACGCGCGCCCGAGCGTCTAATGAGCGACTTGAACTCTATGCCCCCTCCCTTCCCCGTCGTGCTCTATCTCTCCCCCGCCCACCCCCTCGCCTATCTCTCTCCCTCGCTCGTCGTTGCGCACGACCGAGGGGGGGGGGAGCGCCGCTGTATGTACACGCGGTGGATTAAAGGGCCTCCTCGGTGCCTCCTCCCTCCCACCTCATCCCACGTGCGCGGGCTCGCGCGCGCGTCTTTCGTTAACCCGCGAGGAGCGCGCTCTCGCTCTCTCTACGTCGCGTCTATTTATTCATGAGCACGCGCGCGCGCCTCGCGCACGGCTTCTGCTTCCTCGTCGCTCGTTGCCCCACCGCCCCCCCCTTCCGGGAGGGGGGTGGCGGGGGATCCTTAAGCTACGGACGAAAGCCGCCGCCGCCGCCGCCGACGCTTTTTCGCCCCATCTACCTCTTTCTCCGTGGGCGTTGTATTATATACGATATGCATATAGACAGATATGAGCAGGTTCACGTTGACTTGTTTGAAAATCTTCGGATTCATTCGTATTATGGGATTGGTGAATAATATATACAGTTATAACAATCCAAAAATTGTGCTTGCGTCGACCGCTGTAAATTAAATTAACACATAGTTTCATCGATTTTACGGTCTTTGTATGTGAATACAATGACAGTCATAATGTCCTGGTTTCTAATCGCCCGAGTAGAAACTGAAATATAAATTACGACCGAAAGTAGAAATAAATTAAAAATAAATTAAAACAAGCGATATAAAATTAAAAATAACAATGATCTATATTCAAGTTTATCAAAGGACAACTTTACTTTCCCTATCACCTAAATTTACCATACCTCCTCGTTTCCTCTTCCCGACGTTACGAACCACTTCCGATCATCTTCGGGGATTCAGTCCAGTTCCTAACGCGCTGCTGCGTATATTAACGAGAACGGTCCGACGGTCATTAAAATTCGATTAATTTTTTGAAACCGCTTAAGACCGATAAGGACAATCGTCAATCTCCTCACAACGAACGACGATACTCGACGGGCTTAACGTATTATAATCGACGAGTCCGCCAGCACCGAACGCGCACGCGTCGTTTTTCGCGCTCGCCGATCGTAATTCTAGGAGCGACGTCCGTGGACGCGCGCGGACGCGAACGCGTAGCCGAGTCCCTCGGGGCGAGCGGCCGATGCCGAGTGGGCGGATCGTCATAACCGGCAGACGGCCTTCGGCTCTCTATGGTTATTCCCACGGTTTTCGAGGTTTTGCCAAGGAATTTATTACTTTCGGAACGAGACCGTGCGCGGTGGCCTGTTTTAAGGTATGTCCCCCTCCCCCCTTTTTCAGGATGTTTCAAGATGTTTATTCGATCTATCACAGAATCGTCCGCTTATCCCTAGGCATATCCCTAGTTCGGGCTAGATCCTAGTCAGTATTACTGATGATTTCCTCAAGTACGTAAATCTCGACAGATCCGAGTTAGATTTCCCTACGATCATCTAATAATCGTCTTATATTAATTATTACTTTTTCGACTTTCTTCAGATTTTCTCATCTTTTATTGATGTTAGAAAGAAATGCGTGTTTTCTATAGTCAAAATTTTACAAGTAGAAAACTTAGGGAAATTATCAAGCTTTCTATCTTGGATCTAGCCAGATTTACTTAACTGCTCCCTATTTTGGAAAGAATGACGTTTTTCTAGGTGGAATCTGCCGCGTAGGAAAATTAAGGAAATGGTTAGGTTTTCTGTTTTGACTCTAGTTAGATTTCCTCAACTTTTTCTTATATTGGCAATAACGATGTCTTTTCTAGTCAAGACCTGTGAAAATTTCACACACACACACACACACACACATGGGAAAGAATTTAAAAAATCGATTTACTATGTATGTTTTATCTTGTGTTTACAAAATTATTTTATGCAAACTATAGTATAGTAATCCCACATTGCGTTTTAGCATAGTGCATAATGCGTTAGCTTGCGAATCGTAGGGTCGTGGATTCGATACTCAGCGGAGGTCGGATTTTTTTCATCGAGATAAAATAATTTATATGTTCAACGGAGGTTTTTAATATTAAAATTTACAATAATTAGTGTAAAAAATATATCAATAATTATTAATTGTTAACTGTAAATCGTAATACGGAATACATAGTAATGCATATAAAAAATAATTTATAAATTCTAATTAAATGGTATGCGTTACCTAAATACGTAAATATCTTTTTTATTTTAAATAAATAAATATTAAAGAGTCAAAAAATTATTCACTTGATCGAGGAAACAAAATTAGAATAATTTATAAATCGTCTTAATTTCTAGACTTTCTGACTAGATTCTGTCTAGTTTCTAACTTGGTATACATACCAAAATCTAAGCTCGTTCCCTATTAAAAATGCTATTAAAAGTGGGACAAATCGGATTTCCCTCGTGGATCCGTTCATTTAATAAGGAAAACTAATCCGATACTAGTTAGATTCGAGAATGAATTACTACACGGGTAATAGTAGAAGGTTACGCATAAAAATGATCCGTTAATCTGAATTTTCTGATATCCAACGTTAAATTGAATATCCACTGATTTATAATCAAAATTGCTTGGCACAAAGGTATTTTCGATTAGTTTGTTTTTACGAGCGGGCGCAACGGAAAAGACAGAAGATTTTTGTAAAATTCATGAAATGGCAAAAAAATCTGAGAATAGTAAAATAATGACGTGTGGAAAAAGTATGAAATTCAATGGACGACCTAGGGTGATCTTTCCATGTTCTCAAAGTAAAGCTTAGCAATTGCTACTTATAATGATATACTTATCATTACGATGTAATTATTTATTCGTAAATTAAATCGAGGCAGCTCTCTGCCAAAAAAAATCCCGAATAAATGGGTCTCTCTCTTTAAGTCGCTCTATTTTCGTGAAACATTTTTCGAGGGTTGCGCGGGGATTTTCGTTTGGGCAACGACGAAGCGAGTGAGTGAGTGAGTGAGAGAGAGAGAGAGAGAGAGAGAGAGAGAGAGATAGGATAGAGAGCTTATAGGATTGCGAATGGTCTTTGAGAGATAGGATTACGAGGCTCGGAGTGATTAGGCGCGGATGGTAAATATTAGCAAGACACGCGTACAAACCGCTGGGAATCATATACTATTGGACTTCATGCAGGGGGCAAGCAGTCGGCTAAAATTCGACGATTACGACTGATAAAGAAGAAGAGTACACGTGGCATAGAGTACGGAACGAGGGGAGATTTAATTTTTGCAAATGGATACCGATGATGCGATATTGGGCGCGTCAGTTCCTTGCGCGCGAAACTGTAACGTAGGCGCTATATCGCGAGTAATTCGCGGACTACGAATACGGGACTGCGCGCAACGATTCGCGCGAGGGGCCAATTTACCGGGATTAACAGATCTCCGGGCCTTGGCTCTTTGTCGTTGCGTTCCTCGTCCTTTCTTCCTTTCGTCCTTCGGCGCTCCCCCGTTTCGTAACTCTCGGCAGCGCGCGCCCGTGTCGGACGTGATCGCGATCGCGATTTAAACGTGTTACTGCTCATTGTTTACAGTTGGCTTTTCGCGCGATACCGATGGTTATGTTGGACGAATTCGTGAGTTTCATGTTTCAAGATGAAGCGATGTCGCACGCTTTTACTTGGTGTACTTCGTAAACTGTCGTTACATCGCGCGTACATTTGGACATTAAAAGAGACATTTCATATATATATATCTTCGATAAATATGTATGAAAAAAACTGCATCAGTTTCATCGCGTTGCACGTTTTTTAGATTAAAAATCGTTGTTTCCTTTTTTTTTCTTCAATAGTAGCTATAGCGCGAAAACGGAATTTTACACCCTCCTACTTTGGAAGCGTTCGAATTTTCTACAAATATGAAATTATATAAAATTTTAATTTTCTAAAGAGTGCGCGTCTCAATTAAACTTTACACACGACTTCGCACAATACATGCGTACAATGCATTCTTATAGGTTTGCAAGTCTTAAAATCAACAATAATATTAAAAGTCCTAAAAAAATACTAATCTTATAAATCTTAAATCGAATTTTTAATTCACTTAAAAAAAAAAGTATGTATGACCTCGTAGTTACATTTTACGCGATTACTGTTATAAAAAAAAAAAACAATGTAATGTATGAAAAATGGCCTCCTAAGATTTACACTCATAGACCCACGGCTTTCCACGCTCGGTTGTAAATTCACATTTTTCCATGTATTTCGAACTTTCACCCATGCAAGTATACAATTTATATAAGCAAAGTTCGATTGAATCTTCTACGGGTTCAGCACTTTATAAGGAAGCGTTATTACTTGTCTCCAGGAACCATTAACTTACCAGTCCCTCTGTTTCCGGTACCGATTCATCCAACAAGTTACCTTACATCACTCCCCCCTTCCACCGCACACACACACACAAACCAATATGCCACATATGCACGCGTACCTGTAATGATGGAGTAACCGAAAAATTAAGTTTATTCGATTTTTCGTGTACTAAAACGGTAGCTTTCCGTCCGGTTACGTCTATGTGCACATAACTATAAGATGTTAGTGTGGCTGTGGCTAATGGGAAAAAAATTGGGAAAGGGGGGGAGGGCATCTGCTAAACAAAGGCACAAGACATCAGAGGCCGTTCTGGATGAAATTTCGATTCTCACGAAAGAGGAAGGGAGAGAGACAGAGAGAGGCAGAAAGACAGAGAGAGAGAGAGAGAGAGAGAGAGAGAGAGAGAGAGAGGCGGAGATCATCAATTCGGGGAGCTCGCTATTGGAATGATTTCATCGCTCTTGCTAGTCGTTCGGGCACGCTTTAATGGTAATGGTTCTATCTAGTTATATATATATATATATATATATATATATATATATATATATATATATTTGGGTATGACGCGCGACTTTTACTCCTCTCTCCCTCCCATCCCTCCAGGTTGTATAACGTGTATATGCATATGTGTGATGTATACATAACACGCGCGCGCGCGCGCGTGCTCGCGCCCGTGCATAAAGGATGAGCGAGCGGCATGACGGGGGCTAAAAGGAGGGGGGGAAAAAAAATTTTTTTTCGATTAAGTCGTTACGGGAATTTTCGTCGGTTGATATTTAAATTTTTTGTGTTGTTGCCGTTGTTTTCTTTTTGTCTTCTTTATTATTATCGCGTGGGAGGAGCGCCGCGGACGCGCGCCGCTCGACGGGTTCTTTTGTTTCTACCGGCGGGGTGTTTGGGGGGAGAGGGGGCGGAGGAGGGAGGGAGTAACGGCCGAAAGACCTCGCGGCTCGGTCTCTCTCTCTCTCTCTCTCTCTCTCTCTATCTCTCTTTTTGGCTGTCACGGTTCGATGGATTATTATTTTACCTGCTAACAATCGAATTATCCGTGAATGTATTTTGGGCGTGTATTACACGCGACTGTGGGTGTATATATACATATACATATACATATATATATATATATATATATATATATATATATATTCATATATATATTCATATATATATATTCATGTAGGTACACATATTGGCAAAAAGATCGGATTGTGAAGAAAAAACATTCGAAATTCAATTTATTTCTCAGCCCCGCCCCCTCACTCCCTGCACCCTGTAGATTTTGAGCTTAACAATACGCGAATTATTATCATTAAAGTGCAAATTAAACTTCTGAAATTCGACGTAACGTTGGAATTGTTCATTTTGTAACAATGCTGAACGCTCGTTGTATGCATAGATTTACGAAAATGTAGGTGAAAATTGAGAATTCGCGTTCCATTGAAATTGCATTTGCGCCATTGTACATCGACGTAATAGGCGTATATTACCCATGAATTTTATATTCAATAATTCTTTTTATCATCTCGTATTTAAATGAATCAACTGACGGGTAATGAACGTATTTTCATTCTAGACGTAAGAAAAATGAGAAATGTATATATTAGGAATAATAGCAGAATAGAAGAGAGAAGGAATAAATGTCGAGTAGCAAGGAGCGACCTCTCGTTCCTTGTATTCCAATTTTAAATCAATTTGTAGCAAATTCTATTCCAAGCCTCTAGCGCGGAAATAACTTCGAAACTAATTTTCAACCTAATTATTAACGACAGTAACCCGAGTATTTTCGAATTTGTAAGGACGCAATGTACATTAATTGGCATCTTTAGCATGTTAAATTGTATCTATTTAACGCAGGGTCGATCAACATCGCGCACTCGTACACTTAAAATACTTAACTATTGTATCGCGAGGAGCTCGTTTTATTTGTTCATATATTTATTCCCTAAGTCCCCGAACTCCCTATGTACTTCCTATTTACCAATGTGTCGATACTGAAAAAAAAAATCGCTCAGTGCACGCGACCTAATCGGGCTGTGTCGTGACCGCGACAGAATCAGTGGCTTATCGGATAAAACTGTCAATAATCGCGGTTTTGCGGCAGAATCGTCGAATTCTCGGTTTTCGGCAATGGTTCATGAGAGCGGATTGGTATTCGTTGCTGAGAATCAAAGCACGATCCTGCATTATCCACATACAATTGCGTATGTATCTTGGTTACTTTTGGCAAGACGATTATTTGAAGGTTCGATTATTGAGAAGGTCTCTTAAAATTGTAAAAATTCCCACCCGATCTGAAATTGTGTTCGAACTCTTCGCTCGTCAGCCATTAATCAGATTCGTTCGATGGGCCAAGTGCTCGCAATAAATCGATCCTACCAGGCTTGTCCATTGTATTTTCTGAAAAAATTTATCATACATTCCGCCAAGTGCTTTCGAGCACGAAGAATCGCGAAAAATAAAGCGTCGATTCGATATTAATCACGCGAACCGACGCGAAGGCGTGCGCGGTGACAAAATAATGCACTGATCTCTCTCTCTCTCTCTCTCTCTCTCTCTGTTTGTCTCCTCGCCCGAGTCGTGGAAAAGATTATTATAAATTTAAAACTGCAGTCGATATTGAGTCATTTTTAAAAAAATCTATTTCACTTGCACTCTTTCAATAACCGTTACAAGCCCAGATTTATGCTTTAAAAATGTAAAGCAGCCCTTCTGAAGAATAGATTATATTCGTTTGGTCGCATGGGAAGTTCTCTGCGCGCGCGCACGCACACACACACACACACACACACGCCTGTATATGCAGTGTCACGCCGTAAACTTAAACAACTGCACTGAGCGCGTCGATGACGCAATGGGGCAAAAAGAAATAACTATTTTCCAGCGGATGTGTGAAGATTATATCGAATAGCAAAAAAAAAAAAAAAAAGAAGTACTCGTTACGCAACGAGATATGTGACTTTCTTCATCAGTTATTGTATATACAACGAGTGAACGAGTGTAGCAATACGATCTTTCTCGCCTGCTTACCCATGGTCGACAAAGAAGTAAGTGAGGTACATACTATGTATCTGTTCCATGTATATTTCGGAAAATTATGATCGGTAATCTTGTCTGTTTTAGAAGATTTTTTTTTAAATATGACCCTATAAAGATACGAATTTTCCCCCCTTATACCTCTCTTAACAATATTTTATTTGTCTATGTTGTCCGCCATCCCCTCTCTCATTCGCTGCCTCGCCTCGCCGATCCCAACACAGTATTTTTCTCTCCCGTTTTCGCCCCCGTAATGCAAGATTTTCTTCCACGAGTCCGCCGTTTCTCTTTGCCCACGCGACCACCACCCCCGCTCCGCCCCCCCTTTCACTGTCATTTCTCTTGCTCGTCTAAATGTTTTATGCGACAAGCTGTTCTTTTATTGAATGGCTCGTCCGCGCAAAGACAGTTGTATCATCGGTCAGTGGGGAGTCGCACTCCTATATATCCTATATATATATATGAAATATCAATCAATCAATTTGCTTATAAGATATCCACTATATATATATATATATATATATATATATATATATATATATATATATATATATATATACACACGATTGATTTTAATCTATGCCAGATTCTTAGATACATGCGACAGTCCTATATATATACTAGTGTCTTCTCACCATTCCACGTAATAAAAAACTTTGTAAAAAAGCTTTTAAAGTTCAACACAATATAAATAGATTATGCACATAATTTTTAACGATATTCCCCAGTTCATTTTCTTTTGGTAACGGATTTTTAATTTTTTTACTATGTATTTACTATTTATTTATTGCTAGCCCACTAATTGAATGGATTCGAATGTATTGTATAGTTTCCATTGATTTCCTAGTGGATGCTATGTAGTTCTCAATAATAACAATAATAATAGTAATAAAAATCTATTTCAATCGAGGAAAATGCATCGAGCAAAGCGAAACGCACAGTCCATTTGGAGGTGATTTCACGTATATATATATATATATATATATATATATATATATATATATAGTGTGCGTGTGTATGAGTATGTGTATATATATGTGTATGGGCAAGAATCGACTTTACCTCGCAGAAGTGATTGGTTTTGTTTATGATGAAAAGTCGTTACTTTGTATTATTATACGTGAAATCGCTATCTCTCTCTTTCTCCGCTGCCCCCCCCCCGTCCGCGCAATATGTAATCTAATATTCCTCGAGTGCATTTGTATTTTCATCCGTAAATATGAATGCGCAAGAAACGTTAACGCGGCCAAATGAAACGTTAAAATATCATTTCGCTCGCAATATTGTGCAAACATTTCTAAGTGCGATCGTCGATTAAAAAATATTCATTACAGGATCTATTTGCCGGAATAAATCGTTAAATAAAGGTACGGAATACGCTGCTGAAAATTTATATACGATTGAAATCGGATATAACAATTTTTTTTTTAAAATCACGTCTTTTTTTTGGTTTCAATTGTTTATGTCGAATATGGAAACAGTGTGTGTGTGTGTGTGTGTGTGTGTGTGTGTGTGTGTTTTTTAAAGTATCATATGTCAACGATAAATTATTTGCAAATTGCATTTAATCATCCCATTTATTCGCGTCTATTCTACATTGCCCTCAAATCCAAGCAAATTCGCAAAGCGGCGTGATTATGACAACATTTTCAAATGAATTCATTTCATTGACGCTTGATTTTGGAGAATCAGCAATACACAGATTAAAAATGTCGCATATGATATCGAATTACTCGGGCGCAACAATAAGAAGAAATCCAAGAATGAGCGGTGATTTCTTACTTTGAATAATTTTTAGGCCCCCTAAATGTCCCTGTAAGAGTGAGGAATTTCTCCAATTTCCCTAGTAACAAGGGCAATTGTATTTTTTATTTCGGGAATCCAGTTCCTCGCTAAAATCCACTTTAAACAGTCGTTTCGATGCAAAAAGTTCCGCAATTTTGAAAATCGTAGCTAATATTGTTGAGCATTATTCCGCTGCCAGGATGTACCGCAGGGGCGTCGGTTTACAATCGAGGCTCCTGCCAGTCGTACAAAATTATAGAACCATGATTTTTTTGAGGTCGCTTTGATCGAAAAAATAATCAAGCGAGAATACTTGTGAATTCTTTAAATTTGTCGACTTTACGGCCCCTAAAATGGGATGATTTTTCAAAGCTTTCAAAAAAAAAAACAAAAAAAAACGAAACATCAACGCGCATTCCATTTTGTCGCGCCGAATACTTGTATACCGAACGGCGTATCCGTAACGGCTGCTCGTTACTTTTTCGGAGCTTCGAATAAACGAGCCGAAAGCAAAACGACGTTTCTCTGCGTTCATTTGTTCGTTCTTTGCGTAAATCAAAATTACAAAGAAAATTTGAAAAACGTTCACATTTCTTCGCCTTTTCCGATTAGTTTTTTTTTTTTTAATTTTATTTCGCTCAGTCGTAAATTGAAATTTGCGATCGACGAAAATTTACGTTCATTCGAAGTTTATCGGTGTAATGTCAATTATAACGGTGTACGCCTTTTATTTCGGCTCGTTCGCTAAGAATGAGCTTTCACGGCCCTCTTCGGAACGATACGGTAAACGCCTCGAACCCGACACCCGATCCAAATTTCATTATCATAAATACGCGACAATTCTGGCGAATCTCGATCAATTTTCTTTTTTCATTCGAAACTCCGTTCAATCAGCCTCGCCTTTTTAAGCGTCCACCGGCTGTTCGCTCGGTGGGGGGGGGGGAGGGAAGCCGTTTCTCGAGGTTCTTGAAATTTCAACGAGGACTCGGGACCGTGCATTCGTCAGTAATATTAAAGAGGCACAACCGCACCACCTGCAGAGAGTCGAGAGAAGAAAAAAAAACTGTCGAGCTCCGTCGAAAAGTCGAAATAGTCGTCGTTGGCGATTTCTATCTCTCTTTCTTGTTCCGCCTCTATGAAATTACAAAAATAAATGCCCCACCTCACTCGGACTATATACCGGATGTCGTCGAACTTACTAGACACATTACCAAATTGTCAAACCTGCATTAATCAGGATATTTTACACACATATACACACACACACACACACACACACACACACAATAGCAATGAGGAAAAAAATTTGTTCTCGCAATACTACTCGTTCAAGTTACGCAGACTTCCTGGAAAGTAAATTAAAAATCGGCAAATAAAATCCAGTAAAATTTGTCGGAAAGTACGATGACAATTTTTGTTCTAGATTTTTACAGAATGCAATCAAATTACCGTGTCGTAATTTCTGCTGGAAACTCTTTCCCCGCGCAAGGACGCGTCATCGGTGCGCGAGAGATTGGACGAGGAAAAAAACGAGGCAAATATTTTTTTTTTTTTTTTCGCGGATACTTATCTACGTAATCGCAGCCGTGTGCGTGAAAGATCAACGGGCTTGTGCAGTCGATGTACTTTCCTCCGGGCCTGAGACACGAGCCGATCTGCCGCTGCTCGGCTCAGCGAAGGAAACGTTTAAATGATCAATACGGTTCTTAGGAAGTCTATCCCAAATAATTCTGATTACGCACGGAGTCCATCCCGGCCCGTATTCTCAATTTGCGGGGCCCACGACCGAGAGTCGGATTAATCGATCGGCGCAAATAATATTGGCAAATTTCGAAAATTGGTACAATCTTTTTTTTATACGACTTCCCCCGCTTAATATGCCGATTCGCTCGTGTGAACAATCATATTTTAGACATTTTGAAGATGTATTTATACATACATAATCGTTGGTCTCTATCTCTCTTTGTCTCTGCCTCTCTCCGTCTCTCTCCACTCTTCCATTTTAAAAATGCAGCTCGGACAGGTTGTCGAGAGACCCGGGAACGGAGGCCTGCCTCCTCCTTATAAACCTGTCGCTCTGCCATGCGCCAGTCCGGCAACCGGTCGTCCCGTCGTCTGCCCGCGACTCCTTCTACACCTGTGCGCTCTCCCTTCTCTCTCCATCATTCTCTTTCTCTCTCTCTCTCTGTCTGCCTGTCTGCCTTCCTTCGTCCTCCTGTACCTCTCTCCGAGAGCCCGTCCTTGCGGGGAGCATCCAGGATCGCGGATCCTAGTGCACTTCTTTTATTTTCGGCGCCGACGCCCCTTCGCTCGTAACGTCTCTCCTATACACACATGTATATATTAATGTGCCCTTCCTCGTTTTCTTTTCTTCTTTTCTCGCCCGAGTTATATATATATAAGAATATGTCTTCGTGGAAGAGCGAGTGCGCGCTCATCGCGTGTGAATTAGACGAAATTATCTCAACTGTATAGATATATACGTATCATATATATATATATATATATATATATATATATATATATATATATATATATATATACACCCTGCAGAACGACGGCGGCGATTTCGTCCCTCCACGCGGCCTCTCGCTCTCCTTCTCTTTCTTTGTTTTCTTTTTAATTTCGTTTCTTTTCGCAGCCTCTGTCCGTGCGAATAGCGGCTTTCAACGGGCCGCGCATGCGTCGATCTTCCAGGCAGAAAATACGATTTAGTATATATATATATATATATATATATATATATATATATATATATACACACACGCACATATTAATATTTGTTCTTCATCTAATTTTTTCACCCAAGCGTGCCGTTAATAGCCGACGTCATCGACTTGCAATAGTTGCGGTGTCGTGGACTATATATATGCATAAGAAACTAGACGAGCGTATATTATGTATGGGCATCATGGCGAGCTCAATTTTTCTGCCGAAACGCGAATCCCCCCCCCAACCCGCCCCCAGCGACCAATGGAAGATCGGCCGTATGAGGAAGAGGCGAGGGTTAATGTCGCGCGGCTGATGTATTCGAGACTCCGGCCTTATTGTAACAATTGTTGGCTCGAATGGGTAGGAGGGCAGGGAAGTTTGGGGCGTTGCAGTAACATCGCGGACCGCCGAGCGATTGTCATGATTTAACGGGACGGAATCCCGAGCGACGTTTTCATACTGGACAGGGTGGGGGGGGGGCGGACTGGTAGTCGCAGGCGAGCGGTTGACCGTTTCGATTAAGTACGAAGAAGCATGATGAACTTTAGTGTCTGGTAATCAAGCCGGCCGAACTGTAATTGTCGCTAATGAATAGCACAGGACGAATTTGACAAAGTTTTAATTCGAAAATAATTATACTTCATATGACATAAAAAAAAAAAAGAAAACAAAGAATTGTAAAATTTGAAAAATCTTCCTTGCGTTGTTCATCAGTGACAATTACAGTATCGCTCCTTGGATTACAGGACGTTAAATTCATTACTATACTTCAGCATTGTAATAGTTACGTGCCTACCGTTTCCCTTGACATTATCGTGAAATCGGCGCTGCTTACTTGTAGTTCAATGACTCAATTCAATGAGACAAAGAAGCACTTACACACGTGGTCGACGTGACTTTTATTGACAAAATTTTCATTCCCAAGTAATTCGGTTTCGTTTCAATTATATAAAAATTCAATTATTCTTTCACAGTTCTGTACGCCTAGGAGTGCGTTAGCCGTAAGCCTGCCGATAACCCCCGCGTGTAATCCGGGCGAAAATTAGTCTTATTATATTTTTATTATCTATTCAGTGCCATTCTATTATATCTCCTCAGGTTTCTATATAAACGCCTCTCGTTTATAATTAAAATAATTTTTAATTGATTAATATACTTTCTATATAATAAGTTTTCGAAAAAATCAAGGACCGTAAGATTCGGAAAATGATCGATTTTTTACGAAATGTTGTAAAATCTGAAAAATTTTGAAGTTCTTACAAGGACTGCGACACTTCGAACATCGACTCTCGCGGAAGATTTTCGCACCATGATTTTGAGATGTTTAATATCAACTTGCTTTGAGAGTTTCTGTACCCAGAAATTAGAATAATAAATACATAAGGCGAAGAAGTGTGAATTTAAATCGATATTAATTCGACTCGTTGAAAAAAATGATGCCTATGGGATCGTCACGGGACACAGAAAACTATAACCTATTACGTTGCTCGTAGTACAAATATTAACTCAAATAAACTGTAAGCTCGCTTCTTACAATATCCGACATAAGATAACTTATTTACTTAATAATACAGCTGGCGCGACATTATACTTTATAACTATCTTAGCAATCGCTTAAAATCCCTAGAATGACATTGCGAAAAATAATACCTTGGATTGCTTCGTCAAAATTCAACGTCCTCTACGAATGGCTCAGTTGTTTAACTGGCACAAACCAAAATCATTTGTCCTGACGTATTTACCAATTTCAGTATCGGGCAGCAATTAATGCACTTGGCTATCCGTCCGTTTACGCGCTGAAAATAACATCTTTTCAATTAATCGAAAAATCACAAAATTCCCTCGGCCAGTCCGCGTAGGACGAGTGACGGATTTCAGTTTTATTATTCTACGGTACGATTAACTTTGTACGGATAATTTTGTGAAATTACTGCGTCAGCCTGGGCCATCACGTCGGAACGACGAAGACCCATCGGTTTTTGGGGGGGCGTTTTATCGAGAAAAAATCCCCGCTATATCAATTCTCCGTAATGGCCAATCGATAGTCGCCGACTTATCATCGCTGCTCTCAACACTATTTTTCCGTTTTATTTCACTTCTCGATTTCTGCCTTTTTTAATACGTATTACGCGGCGAAAAACATTGCCTCGGTATATATATATATATATATATATATATATATATATATATATATACACATGCACAATCGCCCGCGCGACGCTCCTGAGGCGCAAACAACCAAGTCCTCCATCCAGTCTTTCTCGGCCCTTTTACGCCCGACCCCTGTCACTCGGCCAAGAAAAGTTTTAGCCCTCCGCGGGCGAATCCGTCCGCATTATCCGCGCTCGTCGAGTTCTCTTTCTTTCTTTCTTTCTTTTTTTTTATGAAACCGAGTCTCCGCCTTGTGCGGGCTTCATATATATGTATATAATAAATTCGGCTTTACACACTTTTTATAAGCCTATGTTATGTATGTATATATATATACACACACACACAAAGGAGCATCTACATACTCTGAATTTCTGTTTGAATTACTCTTTCGTGACTATATATATACACATAAATACTGGTTTTGCCTTGATTTCTGTCTGGAATGATATGAAATGAACGCCTCGTTTGTGCATCGAGCGATGAGTCAGAGCTGCGAATAAATCCGTAATATATATATATATATATATATATATATATATATATATATATATATGTATTCTTCTCAGTGATGTTTACGTCGATAATTTAGTGAGATAACAAGCAGAGCGCACTTATTATTTGGGATAAATTGGTTATGAATGGAATGCGCTAATATATATATATATATATATATATATATATATATATATATACGTACTTGATATAAATCAATTCGTTGCTGTTTTGTTTCGTCAGCTAAATCACTTCCGAATGGAAGTTAGAAAGCTCTATGAACAAAAAAAATTGTTTCGTCTTCGTGTCCGAGGTCTATACAATATATCATGACAATTTACAATATATCATGTATTACATATGCGACTCTTATCATGCAATTGGAATCTACTTTACGAAAGGCTTAATGACATCGTTATACGAAAATTCATGGCTATACGAAATGATTCGTATGTATTATCTAACAACCAATTAGTCTCTCATCTTCAGTACATTTTATAGGCGAACATAAATGGATGACGTTCTTCCTCATTAAACATGCCGCAATTCTCCTGATAATTAAGAAAATAATTACCAACTATGTGTGATATGAACATGTATAATGTAAAGTATATGCTGTATCTTAATGGGAGAAAAAAACTTCGTTTGCTTATAATAAATGATCGCCCATACAGGATTATAAAAAATCTTTTATTCGAATTTCCATATTATATATATATATATATATATATATATATATATATATATATATATATATACATCCCCTTTATCGGAGACTCGTATTCTCCGAGGGAAGAAACAAAAATTTAAACGCAAATAGCTGATATTCTTATTATTATATATACGTATAGATATTTCATCGACAACAATGAGGCGAGATTCGGTCACTTTTTAAATTTGGGTCTTGGCCAAAATAGAATGGACGGAGATTAATGCAATATCAGTGTTTCGATTTATATACAAGTGCCTCTAACCCCCCCCCCCCATCGCCTAAGAATCGTGACTGCGTCATAGCTCTGCAGTTTTTATATTCGCTGCTAAATTTAAATCCTATTTTATATAGAAATGCAGTATCTCGGAAATAAATGGAAATGTCTTCGTATATATATATCGTTTCATTCATTGGCTATTTCATTTTTTCCCCTATAGATCGGAGCGGATAATGACATTAGTTTATTCGGCTCTCTAATTTATTTCGAACCGTACGCACTCCTGTTATTTATATGTATATTCTTTTATTCTCTAGATAAATCATTAAGAAAGAATCTATAGATATGCGCGAATACCGAGTTAATTATGCAATCCGTTTTCGACGTGTGGGCTGCGAGTTTTACAACTTTACATATATATATATAATGTAACCAACGCAGGACCGAACGAATACAATGACGATGACTGGGATTTCGATTAAAAAAACACATACCAGCCAATATCCCGCCGCGATAATTTTCTGGCTTTACATCTCCGGGTTACGTTAAAAAAAAAATTCTCGTGGTTTTTAAGCTAGGGCGAGAAAAAGTTCTCTTCTTTTTTCGCCTCCTATACTTCTTCTTCATCTTCGTCCTCTCGAAGCGACCGCTCAATTCCAATGTCAGATTTGATTTTTGGCATCGCCAAAACGAAAAAGCCAACAGTCTTCTACGAGGCAGATATTTGCATAAGGCCAACATTCACGATCTAAGCCACGATCGATCGTTCAATCATAATCTTTTAATATATATATATATTTTTTTTCTCCTGGTTTAGTACGGAATCCGAGATTTCCGAAGCGTAACGAGAATCGCGCGTCGAATCGATCGTGGACGGAGACCACGCCACTATTGGGATTGGCGGTCGTGACATTCCGAGGCTGAACGCGGCCACGCGCGGTTGGTATTAGTAATAGGCGGGCAGTTGTCTCCGATGCGGGTACACCGCAGTTAAATTTTATTAACTCGCTAATTTTTTTTTTTTTTTTTTTAACGCGGAATCTGCGCGAGCATAAACGGGACGTTATGGTTTTTGCCGGCGCGTGTCCGTAATAGGATTGCTCGCGCCAGCGAATCGGTCCTGAGCGGAAATCCGAGGTTAGGTGGTTAAGACTTAATACAAATGAACGACACAAGTGCCCTCTCGAGATTTCGATCGGAGCTAAGTTTATATCTATGTGTTTGTAAACAACTGCTGATTTTTGCGCAGCGTTCATCGGCCTCCCTCCCCCCCCCTCCGTTATTCTTTCGATCACACTCCAAATCTCGGTTCGTTTTCTCAATCTTCATGCCTCCCCGCCCCCCCCCCCGATCTTTGAACGATTCTTCGGCCGTTCGTCATTGTCGTCCGAGCGCGTACCGGGCAAAAAGTTTAGCCTGCCGCAAAAGAACTGCACATTCGCATCTTTCCAAAATCCGTGCTCTATGGGCTTTCCCCCCGCTCGTCCGCAAGCCGTGACGATCGTCTTTGGCGCAGCCTTCATACGGGCAGCAATGTAGTGCGGTGAAAAATTTCCCGCAGTCGGGACGGATACGCCTCGAGCCGCGCACCCGCCACCTACCGCAGTTTCTCGTTTTAATTAAGTCCCCTGGGTACGGGCTTGTACATACATACCTACATACGTACGTACATATAGAGTATAGGACTTGCACAGTGGAGCGCGCAGTTTTTCCGAGCTCGCCCGACACGTACCACTGACCCCTTTTTCCAGTTCTGAACTGTCCGTGTATAATATATATATATATATATATATATATATATATATATATATATATATACGCGAACCGTGTGCTAACGTTGGGGATTTTCGCCCCGATCCGCACGTTTTCGTTGATTGGCAGTTGGAATATATATATATATATATATATATATATATATATATATATATATAGAGAGAGAGAGAGAGAGAGAGAGAAAGAGGTTATTTCCTTAAGCCCTTGTATATAGACGCGTGTTCCTCAACTTTCTCAGTTGGCTCTGACGACTTTTCCTTTTCCCCCGTTCGATATTTGTACACTTGTGACCAGTTCTACTCTGGATCTAGTATTTGATCATTGATTTAATACTTAATCGAAGGGGCAAACAAACCTTTTACAAAATTGCGATAGAAATTAAAAAAAAAAAGACAATAAAAAAAAGGTGGTAAAAAATATCCTGCACAATTCCAAGGTCTGGAACTGAATAATCTATTCAGTAATGTAATTCATCGTGGCAATATTACCAACGGTCTCACGAATTTTCAATTTTTCGTTTCTTTAAATCACGATCATTGGATGAGTTTTGGATGATTTCCAAAATCATCCAAGACATCCAACTTAATGGGTATGAAAAAGAGTGATGAATGTATTTATTGTTCACAGATACTACAAAGCCGTTATTTTGACTAAATTACCGAAATGTACTATCCATATACTTATGTGTAACCAACAAAAACCCTGAAATAACGAAATGAATCATTTATACTTATAAAACTTACTGTTAAACCGATATACGTCTTTAAGTAGCCGTCTTCGGTGGAGTTAACGTAGAGACGAAACATTTTTTTTGCCCGTCTCGTTTCGTTCGTATTCGACTGACTTATCAATAGTTTTATTGCTTGCTCCTCGTGCGTAAAGCGACCGGAATTTCCATATGCATATTCCTTGGTCTATTGTATTTTCTTATTGCGCCCACACCGCTGTTGTAGCCTACGACGTTGGAAACAGCATTCTGGCCACAGACCTAATGGTCTGGTCTACTTTGTATGTAGGATAAACTTTTGATCCTAAATCTTCTTTCCTTTTTCATATAATATACATATAGCACTCTGCTCTACAGAAGAAAAGCCAATCAATCGGGGCGCGGTATATTTGTTCGGTAGCCCGATAAATTCATTTCTTTATATATAAGAAATCGCCAAAATGTTAGGGAAGAAGTAAACAGAACAAGAAGCAGGATATATATATATACATATATATACACATATATATATTATACGAAGAATCTGTCTCTATATAGATATATATAAAATCCGTTTAAAAAGCTTCTCGATCGCGACGGCAAGAATATAGTTTTATGGACCGAGGGTCGAGGCTCCCTTTCTCTCTCCCCTTTTCATCCAAGAAATCCGAGCGAATTTCTATCATAGGCCGCGCAAAAAATCTGCGGAAACCCCTCTCCCCGGCCCTGATGGCGGCACTACGGTCGTACCATCGAACTGTCCGAAACATTGATCGGTTTCTATACATATATCTATATATATATATACATAAGAAGTTTAGTATACTGACCGTTGGAATCCGTTGGAAGCGCGAGCGTTACATTTAGATCGACTTTTGGAATAGTTCGACCGGTCTCGACCTCCCGCCGCCCCGACCCCGTCCCATCCTCCTTGGCTGGCTCGCTGCCGTAGAGCAACTTTAATCTCCAAATTCTATATATGAGGATGAGCTTGCAATTCGAATCGAATTGTCGGAAACGTACATATATATATATATATATATATATATATATATATATATATATATATATATGCAAGTTACATAGAGACCGTTGGCCGAACCGATCACTTATAGATATGTACGTACGATTATGTGCAATGACCTTATTTAATCTCTCCTCTTTTTCTTTTGCTCTGTTTCAGGTGAGCTCGACGATGAATTTCTTACGCTGGGCCGGTGTCAGAAGCGATTTTTAAACCAATACCGTGAGTCTTTCATAATTATTAGTACAAATAGCAACGTAATAGAATAGCGACGTGTTTAAAGCTTAAAATTAATCGCATATCTTCTATTCATCGACGAATGAACCAAAAACGCGTCAAAAAACTATATATAAATATATATATATATATATATATATATATATATATATACAGGGTGCTCGACAAATTCCCCGTTTCCCCGCTCAAATGCGCGCAAAGGCGGCGCACGAGATAGACGAGCGTTGGCCGGAACGAGAATATTAAAAATTTTAAAAAGATAACGCTCGTTCCCCGAAGTAGGTCGCGCGCACTCCGTGGTTGGTACATTTACGCGCTCGACATCTGATATTCATTTAAAAACTTCGGAGCCCCGTCAGGGGCGCGGAGCTTCGGGCGCGGGTCTGGAGAGAGAGAGAGAGAGAGAGAGAGAGAGAGAAATATATATACATATATACATATTCTTTTGTCGCGGCGGCGCGGGCTGCGAAATTAGTGAACTGAGGAATTTTCTCGTTAAAATGGAATAACAAACTTTAGAAATACACCGCGGGGAGAGAAATTATAACGACCCGGCCTATGCTTCTACATATATATATATATATATATATATATATATATATATATATATATATGTCTCTTTTTTAACTTTGCGCAAGAAAATTGGTTTACGATTCCGGCAATCGTCCTTTTCCCGACTCCCGGTCCAGCGAATCGCATAATGGAAGGTCGGCGTGTATAAATATAAAAAGACATTTATTATACTGATATATATATATATATATATATATATATATATATATATGTGTGTGTGTGTGTGTGTGTGTGTGTGTGTGTGTGTGTGTGTATTAGTCCTTGCTTTTTAAAAATGGTCATTACATATCCTCTTTTTGCTCCGTAGGTTTCAAGATAGTTGTTTAAATATGTAATCAAATAAAGTAAAACACCTAAACAAATATAAATAATAATATAAATAATAATAATAATAATAGCAATAAGTCTCACCTCTACTGTATATATATAAATATAAGAGAGTTAAAAGAAGTTCATTGAAGGAGGGCAGGTGCAAATACTATAAATCGATATAATGAAGATAGATAAATTATATTTTTAATTATAAATTGTAATAAAACATAATTTGCACTTATCCGCATAAAAAACCCCAGTCTCATGTGGGGGAAAAGCCCTTTAAGTACCAATGATTCCAATTACCCTAAAATATACATATATATATAACGTAGCTCAATATACACATATATACACATACACACACACACACACACATATATATATATATATATATATATATATATATATATTCACACATATACTCACGTTAGCAATTCACACATTTATTCTAAAACCTAAGAATAATGCGAATTATGATTCAACACGCACACATACACTACGCACAATCAGTAACAATAACCAATTGAAATAATCTATGAATCGCGCGTAAACTAACTTATAACTAAATACCTCAACAAACGGGAGAAAGAATGGCCATTCTACTTCAGTGACGCTCGATAGCCAGCCTGACGCCGACACAAATTAAGAAAGGAAGGAAGGTGTTTTTTCACATACAAGGCGCACCGTAGCTCCGACGTCTCGGAAAACACTGCGGTAACGTCGGGTTTGCCGATCTGAGGGCAGAAACATTCCACAAAACACCCCAGAGATCTGAGAGCGATCTCTGATAGCGCCACAGGTTGCCCCGTCGCTATCCCTGTAGAAGCTGCGTCGCTGGTTACACGAGGACACTTTCGATTACACTCAACGTAAAGCACGCACGCCAGCAAACAAGAATTTACGCGCAAACAGCCGAGAGAATTCTATCAATTTTAGCACCTTTGAAACCGCTGTTCTCAAGTTACCCTTCGAAGCTCTAGCAATACACTGCCACTCTCCTCGAATCTTCTGTGCAGCGATGCTAAAAGATCTCATCCCCGCACATATAGAAACTGTCATTTTAGGGCTCAATATAATGTTTCGATGGATTGCACCAAGAGTCCGCGCGGACTCGAAATTACCGAGCACGGTCAATAGCTACCTGAGTCGGGGGGAGGGACAGCGTATATTGTTGTATATGACCGGGCGCACATCTGCCGTCCTTCTTGTTCCTCGACCTGAACAAACAACCGGAGAAGGATTAGCTATTTATTACTAGCGTATGCTTTTTGAAGCGCAGAGATTTTAAATTACTTGAGAATTTTTTCTCCCTCGAACATACGGAGCGCAAATGCCGCGAACAATAGTGTACTTACAATTTGTCCGTGTGCATGGACGTATATACGCGTATTGCCACACGTTGATTAAAATATGTGTAAAAAGAAAAAGAAAATCGTTTTTGATCTGTATGATGATGTAACGACGGACATCTGGACACACGTGTGGCTGATTGCAACGGGTAAAGTTCGACAGTAAATTATTCCAAGTTTTGTATTTTTTCTCGAATCTGTCCTCGGCCACGAGCGAAAAATCTCTGTGAAAAACTTGCCAGATCATTACTTTAGCGTATTATTCATCGTGCTTCTGCGTTTCGTCGCCGGACTCCTTTGGAAGGCAATGCAATCCTTAACTTGGGTTCGTCGGCGCGACCCTGTTTCAGGGCTACGCGCTTTTCTTTCGTCCGTCGCAGCGCGGCTCGTCCAAATTTACAAAGGATCCCGCACGCATCGTGTGATCATGGACTTCGGTGGTCAGTCGATAATAATTCTCATGCGCTTTAAGATTAAAAAGCTTAATAGAAATTTGAAAATCGATGTAACGATAGATGTAGAAGTTCATATACTCTTTTCTCATTATGTAATTTTTTTATACTTGCTATATTAGTAATAACTGTCGATTGTTAATATTTATTACGCGAGTAACACTGACGTGGATACTCACCTTTGAAGAATAGAATACGACCTTTACGATTTTTACGGAAGAGGCTCACGAACTTAATAACATGGATTTCGGGAAAAAATGTTCATTTTTCAATCTTTTCTCCACCCAGAACTGACCTGAACTGATAAAGTCACGAAACTCGTGAAATATAAAAAGTAATCAAGAAATCAATCGTTACAATTTTCCAACAGACTACGCTTTTTTCAAATGCCAAAAACTTTCATCAGAAAATCAGATCATTAATTTTCCATCTAATTTATTGTAATATATTATTGTTTAAAGACGTATGTAAATAATAATCGAACGTTGTTAATTTTTGGAAACGTGTCCTGGACACCGAGCATCTAAACATATATGTGGTGTCGCGAGATATGCAAACGAAGACCAATATCTGTTACATTTATCAAGCTTTTGTACTAATAATTAGATGGGATTCTTTCGACCGCCATAAAACGTTCCGGCAGTTTCATAAAATCTTTATAAGAATTAATTACCCTTCATTTTATCTTTACTCTTTAAAGGGCCGGGTTTTGAGGTTTCGAAACATCCCTTCAAAGTGTCCAAATTTATATCTTGTATGATCCATCAACTATGTACAATGGTCCTATCATGGACCGAGCCGATATTTCGTCTGTCCGGTCCTGGAGGGTCGTGAAAAATTTTTAGTTCGGTAAAATAGAAATAAAATCATATTCTCAGATTTTAAGATGTGCTGCATCCAAATTTGGAGTCTGATGGGTCATAACTCCTCATAATCACGGTCATTTGAGGTCAAACAATGTCACTTCAAGGTCAAATGCAGAAAGTACCATAGTCTGAAGGGATAAGGTCAAACCAATTTCAGATACGAACTTAGCGCATCAATTTCCTTAAAGATAAAGAGGTATCCTAGCATTATGTTTTTGAACCGATATATCGGCTTTCCGGCCCTTTAAAGGTCAATTAATAAAAACAATCAATTGTTTTTATGTGCTATTAAAAACATTTTTAAAACTTTTGGCCGCCAACGACAGTATTAGCAAGTGTCCATTAGATACCTAAAAATTCACGAAATAGGGGTACACAGCTTTTGTGCACGACATCGTTATCATTTCCACATCGTGAAAAATTATAATAAATTCATTGTAGCCTCGTGAATTGCTAATTATAATATGCAAGCGATTGAATTCTAGATACGCAATAGTTACGACAATAATTGGAGATGATAAAAATTGAAATGTTTCGAGTGGCTTTTGCCAATGGATAACTGGTCAGGGTGTAAAGTACGAATAAATAACTTCCGCAATCAATAACTTAATTTTTACTTGCCTCGAAAATGGTTCAAAATAAATTTGTTAAATAAAAAGCTGTTTTTCTGTTGTTTCCTAAAAAAGTTTTAGTTAATAGTTAAAGATCCGGATAATTTCGAAGATCGCGTCTCGCTAGAAAAGAATCAGTCGGTCCTAGGCGAATACATTCAAACTTCTTTAAATGAAATATTTTCAATTCGATTCAAGTTCTTCTAGGACAAGAGAAATCGCTCATTAAATCGTGAATTTTTAAAAAAATTACTATCGTGACAATTGATGTCGTTGAATGTAATAAATATGTTGTGGTCGTATAAAAAGGCGATTTTAAAGTTGAAATATCGAACGATAATTGAACAAATGCTTGATATGATAATTTTTGACAGGAATAATTGATTTGCATGCCGTAGGGAACGTTTTGTTGTTTCTAAAAGCCCGCTGTCTAATTATCTGTGCATAATTGATTATCGTATTCTGAATGGACTGTTTTCCTTTCAAAAACTCATTGCGAATAGCTTGTAAGTATTCAAGAGGGTCAGGTGATCGCAGAACGATCATTCAAGATCGAATACACGTTTTAGAATAAGTAAACATGCAAAATCGAACAAAAAAAATTTAAAGAAATCGAAAGAAATTTTATTTCTTCGATTCGGTATTTTTCTTCGGATACTTTGGACAACGTGACTGTGATCACGATAACTTCAAATCAAGCACTGCGTGCTTAGCTGTAACATATTTAATTAACGTCGTTGTCGCTTTTAATGACTTTCTACGTTACGTACAAATGAAGCCTTCTATAATTATATATTTATATTTAACAGCCCTGTATATTAAAGCTTACTAGCTGAAATAAAGAACAATTTTATTAGCTATCAATAAAAATCTGTATTGTTTAATTTATGTTAAAACATTATATACTCAAGTAATGAACAGAAGCTGGATGAGTCAAGGGGAACAAAAGTTATCTAATGTTTTTATTAGTCTGCCTGTATATGTTCTTTCTCTATAACTATAACCATCTACGATGGAGGCCTTGAGCGGTCCGTAAAAGAAAAATTTCGATTACATTATATATATATATATATATATATATATATATATATATATATATATATATATGGCACTTTGGGAAACTCTATAAACATATAGAACAGAAGTCGAGGGCGAAGAAACAAAGCAATAAATTCGCCCGGAGAAAAACCATTACATTATATATCTCTTTGCCACTCCTCGTTCCGCCATCGCTATCGTCATTTCAATCTCTCTCTCTCTCTCTCTCTCTCTCTCTCTCTCTCAATACGCATAACCCAGACAAATCAATATAAGTGGAAAAATTCCAGTGGAAAAATCATGAGAATAAGCTTAAAATATGCCCCCACAACCCTCTCCTGCCCCTTGGAAAAGAACAAGAATTTCAACTTTATTATACGCGCGTCGACCCGTATAGGTTCGCATTTATGTCGCGAGATATATTTTATCGAGGGAGGAGAGAGAGAGAGAGAGAGAGAGAGAGAGAGAGAGAGAGAGAGAGACAGGGGCGCGCGGCTGTAAAACCAAGTGCCATTCGCATAAATTACGAACTTTGAACTCTCGGCCGTCACTGCCGGGAGGCTGCCGTGAGTCGTCGTGTATATATATATATATATATATATATATATATATATATATTTATATGTGTGTAAGAGAATAAAAAGCTCAAGGAAAGAGAAAAATATATACACGACGGTTGTCGTTAAAATGCCTACTTCCTTCGGGGAGCGGGAGAAGCGCTCAGAAAGCGTAAGAGAGTGAGAGGGAGAGAGAGAGAGAGTGAGAGAGAGAGCTATATAGTTTGCGTATTGTGTAAAGAAGATAGACAAAAGGGGCGAGTGCGTAAAATAAAATAGGGACGGATGAAATAAAGGAAAAGTGCGCGTGTC
This sequence comes from Sycobia sp. Sy_11, assembly GCA_018907035.1. Taxonomy (NCBI): domain Eukaryota; kingdom Metazoa; phylum Arthropoda; class Insecta; order Hymenoptera; family Epichrysomallidae; genus Sycobia; species Sycobia sp. Sy_11. The sequence continues at coordinate 4,520,496 of JACCIC010000016.1, read as the reverse complement.
GCGCTCGTTTCGAAGGGATGGGAGACGTTTTAAAATAATTGCACAGAAGTACAACACATTGAGATGCGAGGTAATTGCTTGACAAATTACACACACGAACACACACACACACACACACACATACGCATCCCTCTTCCTCTCGCAAAATTTGGACGTGAGACAGTGGAAAACGTGGCATTTTTGCTTTGACTCTAATATTGAAAATTTAAATATAATATGCGATACTAGCGGTGGATAGGAGAACTAAAAAATGCCAATCATGACGGTTCAAGAGGTTCGCGATAGCATTGCTTGGATTAGAAGAAATTCGGGGTTCATAAAAAATTTCTTCAAAACAAAGAAGTCAACTGAAAATTACCGAAATATAGCAAAGTAAAGTAAAAAAACGCATTATAGCAGAGTTAAGATTGTAAAAAAGCAGCCAATAGTATTCTCCACATTATCCAAGTAGTTTTGCAAGGGAAGACTCTTGTAAAGAATTTCACTTTTTTATAGTTCAAAATTCCCTTTTAATAGAAATTTTAATACTAATTTAAATTTTCATTGTATGCCTGAACCTAAAGTTGCTACAAAAATCATAAATAGTGGACCAAAATAATGTAAATTAACTGCGGTAAGAAAACATCATTTGCGATTCTAATAATTTTTATGCTCCTAAATTTAATACGCGTTTGACAGCTATTTAGACAAGTAAAATTATTTCGAAAATTATTTTTATTTAATTAATTTTTTACCACATTATGCTTTGAATAAAATATAATGAAAACAATTATATCATATTCATGATGTTCTTTAATATTCTATGGGTTTAAAAAATATAATTCATATTTAAATACATATTTTATGTATAAACACCTATTTTTTTAATAACAAAGAAAATATCGGTGTGTCCCATATACACACTGTACTATTCGAACACCCACGGTGCTGTTTTTGCCTTGATTAAGTGGCGCCCTTCTGGATGTAGTGGACGTTCTCTTTACCAATTGAAATATATAGAGGGCGCAGGTCAGATCCTGCTCAGGTTCATTATTGAAAAAAAAGTTATGGTACATTCAAATAAATATTTATTCGAATGTTTACTAAATCGTTCGTTTATTGCATTTAATTAAGTATATTTGCTCAAATTCTGCAAAAATAAACTTTTACGGTGCCAAATATTAGTCATATTTTTAATGAAATAAAAATTTTAAAGAAACAGTTTTTTCTGATCAATACGAGTCAGTTTATTAAAAATTATCCCTATTTCATCAGTTCACAAAGTTTTTAGTAGAAATCAAATGAATTACACGATATTATTTACAAAATTAATTGTAATCTATGTGACGCAATTTATATTGGACAAACAAGCAGATCTATTGAAAACAATATTGACCAACATAACTATTCCGTAAAGAAAAATAATGAAAAATCCGTGATAGCGTACTACCGCAATAATTTACAGCGTAGTGTTCATTTTGAATAAAAAAACTCAAATTTTAGATAAAAACAATCTAATACGTACAAACGTCAATTTGCATGAACGGTATATATATATATATATATATATATATATATATATATATATATCTTGCAATCATTGGAATTATATTTGCAATTAATACAGTTATCATTTAAAACAGATTTACAAAAATGCATTTGACTATTTGCAATTTAAATTGCCACGATCTCTTCTCTGTTATGTCAGTTTTCGATTACCTATCATCGTGGTTGGTCTGTTACAAGTTAATTTTTACTTTACAACGTAATTTTCTGTTCATCAGTATATTTTTGAATAATATTATTAATTAATTAATCTTGTATATATATAAATATATATATATATATAATTAAATATATAACTTTTACTGACAATCTCTCTAATAGTGCTGCTTTTAATATTTGACTTCAATACTTATATTTTTTTATATGTATACATATATATTAAATATATACTTCTTTACAAGGTAAGTCTCTAATTTGAATTTGTTTTTTAAGTTTTTTTTATTCTTCTTAAGCATACTTATAATTATAATATTAGAGTACAATTGTAATTATTCTGAATTTTATTTATTTGTAGTCCTGGAAAGGACCTTTATGAAGGGTTGAAATGTCGACAATTTTTACCAAACTGACTTGTATGCATAATTTAAAACTATCTTTTAAGAAAACATCCAACAAGCGTATTCATATCTTTATTTAAGAAAGAAATTTTTTGTTTACAGAAGTATGTATTGCGGTGGATAATATTAGCTTGAATAAATATTAGTAATATATTAATATATAACAATAAATATTAGCTTGAATTTAGAATATTGTTATCAGCATATATATAGTGCCGTGACCCGGGGCTGAACAACGCCTGTACAGGCTTTCGGAATGGTAAAGAAGCTTATATATACATCAGGCAAATCAGGGTAAATATACAGTGACGTCACACAGACTATCAATATAGCCTGGCCCAGTATATTCAAGAAGATAACGGAGCAAAATATGATGTCCAATCCACGTCGCTTTCGAGGTTTACGCGTGTATTGGAATATTTTACAAAAATCACTTCTTATCTTTTATCTTTGTTCTCGAGTACTATCAATGCATTGACTTCATTAAATATTATTCGAGAAAAAAAAGTAGTTTACATTCGATCAATGAATATTTTGAATTTCTCTTAGATCTTAGCAAACAATTTCAGATTTTTCCAAATATTTTATCTAAAAAGTTATAAAAGAATTGATCGTTTTCAAGAAATTATTATTCTATAGAGATTGCACGAAACTGCCCTGGTCTGACGAAAGAAAGCTTATGAAAATCAGGTTTTTATTTAATTTTCTTCTTTCCGATACTTCTGGAAAATTCCACAATTTTAAAGAAAATTTTAGGTTAATCTGGGATTAATTGTGCGTCTATTTTTGTTCTTGAAAGCCTTTTATTAAGTTTCATTGTTTTCAGGAAAAATTTTTTGTGAAATTTCATATTTTATACGTATCAATACGTTGGAATTATCTTCTCCCGTTTGTTATTTTCATAAGGTCGGATCAGTTCAACAAATGCCTGCAAGAGGCACCCAAACTCGTCACATAGGTGTCCTTCCACAAAAAGAATATCTTGACTATCAAATATATATATAAAAAAAACGTTTTATTATTGTTGTAATTTTCGTGAAAAAAAAAATCACTTCGTACAATACAGAAGAGTGTTTACCTACATGTAAATGCGCCGTCTGTCTTTTATCGGACTTGCGCTACGCGAGCACGCCTGCGCGACTTTCGCTGTCGAAACGGCGACGATCTTGAATCGCCGCTCGGTCGCACATATCGCGATAACAAACATAGCGCAATTTACGCCGCGCGCTTATTACGAACACACGCGATTCTGCTACGTTAAATTGAAAAATGTATGTGTGTGTGTGGGTGTGTGTGTGTACACATATATAATAACAGCGCGTATCGGAGAACAAATTAGGGTCACCCGATCGGCTCATTACACCTTTTCCCTTTGTTTCTCCTGTTTTTTTTCTTCCTCCTCTATTTATCCACTTTCCCGTTGCGCTCGTTTTTCTCGCACGCGTAATATCGAGCGCGCGCGACCCCGCAAAATGCTCTCACCGGGTAACGTAGTAACATATGTATGTATAAAAGCGCGGCTCGATTTTTCTTTTTTTTTTTCTCCTCTTTTGGTGCTTTTATTTTTTCTCGCTTTTTGTTTTTTTTTTTTTTTCATCTTTCTGCCTCCGCGCGGCCGAAATTACACCGGCCGGCGCCGTGTCGTGGGAGACGAATTATCGCGCGATCGGGACGGTAGGTCCGGCGGGGTCATTTGGTCGATCGAGCAAAATCGTTCAGCGCGTCTGTGTATAATCGGGCATGGATGTATGGAGATGTGGAAATTGTGGTCGGTGAATTTATAGGTCGAGATTTTTTACACGCTCGAAGGTAATGATCATTTATGTATTAATTGTATACCCGGGACTATTAGTTTTTCTTTTTTTTGGTGTATAAAAAAAAAAAAGGAAAATCCCGTTCGAGTAGTAGAACTGATTACGCGCTACATTTTTAAATGTATTCTTTAATCGGCTTATTTTTATTATGTGGGTTTTTTTTTTCAAGGGATATTACTTTACATCAATGGATCATCAACAGATTTATTGCGATTATGCAGAAAATTCAATGAACTATGCCCATTGATAATATTATCCTGTAATTGGAATATTATACCTGCATGATTTATATTATGAAAAATAATATTCCAGGTGAGAATTGTAATTTAAGGCGTCATTTTGGCGTTAAAATTACATACGAACCGAAGTCTGCAGAACATTACTGATTTTCGTATGCCAGAGTAGCCTATTCAATATATCGGTATCGAATCGCGATAGAATATATAATAAAATAACAATTATAAAGAAACAATTACGGAAGTCGCTATCATATAATTATTGAACTAAGTCCGTTTCGATCCGACGAGTTCGTTGTTATATTGAACTTTTTTTTAATTCTGCATAAAACTTGAGTATCGTCCCGTTATTCTTGTTCAATTTAATTAGCAAGTATTATCAATTGCAATTTAAAAATATAAAATTTTAGTTAATTTTGAGAATTCCAATTAACGCGCAGAGGATATCCGAGAGGTTCTCCTTTAATACGCCACGCATAAATTCTTGAAAATTTATATACCCGTCTCCGGTTAATGATAAGGAATCCTATGTTATATCCGTATAAAATTGAACCGACTTTAATAAATTATAACAAAGGAGAGTTGAATTATCATGCAGGGTCTGATTTAACTGCTATGTATATATGTAAAATTTAATATTTTGACAATTAAATCACCGGCAGTTTCGTTATAACGCAAAATTATCAATTAATTTTTACGCAATAGCAAAGGTTACGCGGACCTCGATAAATTATCGAATTACATTGCCCTTGCGAATCCGTTATTCTATCGGCCGTTGACGCGCGATTGCGATGAATAAATTTATAATTTAAGAGTCCCAGGTTTATTGGTAAAATTTTCGATTTCACCATTGGCGTAAACGCGTTGGGGAACATTGACGGGAGTGCAAATGAAAGGATTACTCAGCGTCTCTAGGCGATATCCACGAATCGATATCCATTGACGTTTCTCGCGACGGTCCTCGCACTAACTGCACGGCTATTATGGCGGCCACGCGTTTCCGTCGGCTTAGCGGCGATTATGGACGAGCGATATTTTTGAAATGTACACTCGGTTCAGTTGCGTCTGGCTTTCACAAAGCGACCCATTCGGCGCGCCTGACCGACACCTAACATGGATTCCAATGTTCTTTCATTTCGGTCATTTATCCAGCTATTGGGATGCTATCCTGTGAGGCCGGCACAAATCGACCTTCAATTCGGCCAATCATTCATTGACGCGCGTGTTTGGCACGAGGCGTCGCAGAGCGATCTCTTGACGAATTATTCGCCTCAAACTCTTTTGGTCGGCCGGTGGGTTTCTCGTTTTGCAGGTCGCAATCGGCAGCTTTTAAAATGTGAAAATCAGTTCCTGTGCATTCGATTATCTGGAGCATGTTCAAATATGCACTAAACTACAGTTGCGCTTTAATTTATATTGAAATAACAAAAACAAAATCCCCGAATAGGCACTTTATTCAGCACGAATTGTGTCATTTTCAGTGAATTGTGAAGTATTGCTATTGGCGATTAGATGAAATATCTGTATGTATATATACATTGTATTACAGTTGTCATTCACCCCTCTTGTGAAAAGTTACGAATTAGTGTCGAATGAATAAAACTATAGAGCAATAAATAATTCATTTTCAAATAAGTCACCTCTATCGTGGCTAAACTATAGACGAATAAAAATAAAGAGACAATGTCGCTGTAAAGGACGAGACACGTGTGGCTCAAATGAACAATCTTGGCAGGCAAGGGTCGATAAAATGAGTCCGATAAAGCCGAGGAAAAAGGGTAGAGATAGGAATAGAATCCGCGATGCGCGTCAACATACAGAGTCCATTCGCGCCCGTCTCGTCCCTCTTCCCCAATCGAGGAAGACAAGGATGCAAGAAAATCCCTATAAGTGAATTATGCATCTGCGCATTGATTCATCCACGATCGTCCCCTCGTCCGATAACTTTCGAGGAGAGACGAGTACGCGCGCTCACTCTTTTATTTGCATCGTCGAGCAGCCGCATTCCGGAAAGGTTGCAAATTGCGTCAGGCCCGATATAATTGTCTCCTATTACGATTCTCTATCTCTATCTTTTCATCTCTCTCTGCCTCTCTCTCTCTCTCTCTCTCTCTCTCTCTGTCTGCTTCTCAATATATATATATATAGCCAGCTACCAACGACGGGATTAATAAGTGGCCGTAATTATGCCAAGAGAGTTAAGTACTTAATACATCGCGAGCTCGTAACTCTTCCTGTTGAGCTAAAGAAGAAGAGGGGGAGAAAAAATACGGCAAGTTCTACAGCACGGGGATAATAAAGGAACTGGCGAATCTCGCTCCCTCCATCCTCCCCCGTCCACATTTTTTATAGCACTCGAGAGTTTTCAGTAAATTGTCACAACAATAACGGGGCATATATATATATATATATATATATATATATATATATATATGTATGTATGTATATGTATATGTACGAGTGTATATCGGAGCCGTATCTCGCGATTGGTTGTCGTCGAGTGGCCGATTGGAAATCGAGGAAATCTCGAACGGCGGCTGTACGTAATTCCACACATCGATCGTTTAATTTATCGACGATTGTTTTACATAAAGGATTATCGCATTAATCCGTATCTATTTATTTATAAGACTGAAGTTTTAGCAATTAAATCGGGACTGCACGTTCGAATTCATGGGATTTTAATTTTTTTTTTTATTATAAAAAGTATAATTCAACGTAAAAATAATTATGTCCAGGAGGATTAATGATATATTTTCCATTGTTCAAGTGATACGATCTCTTACATTTTCATAGTATGAATAATTTTTACGTGACCGTAATTTTTGTTTCTTATAATATTATGTGTGTATATACACATAAATATACGTATTTAAATTTATTTTATAAGGTTATGAGTTGTTTTTGTATATATATATATATATATATATATATATATATATATATATATATATACATTCATGAATATATATTTGTTCATTGTTTAACTTTTACATAATAATTAAAGAAAATGCTTGTAATAATCGAGCGCCATATGAGAAAAGCAATCTCTCTCTCTCTCTCTCTGTCTCTCACTCGAACGGTAATAATTCCATAATAGAAAACTCATCGCAAAATACAATTACATGCGTTAGAAAATACGTTAAAAAATTGCATTTGAAAGTACGGGGCAAAAATTCAATGTCTCTCTGTCTTACTCTTTTTGATCAGCGTGAAATCGGGCACTCGCAGCTTGTGCGTCCTTGATTCGTTTGATAATTGTTTGTTCTTCGAATTATAGTTAATTAATGTTCCGTTATTTTGTAAGGATTAAATTTTTTATTGGCTTTATTTGCTATCAATCGCTTTTTACGCTTATTCGATTCTCTTTCTTTAGAAAGTTACAATTAGATCATTAGAAACGAAATAAAGTATAAATATACTCTAGGAATTAAAAAAAAAAAAAATCTAATGAAAATCGTCATGAACTAACTTCTAGCAAAAAAAGTGATACACCTAATAGAATAGAGCAACGATAAAAATAAAAATTTGACGGTAATCGAATAGATGATCTGTCATGAGTTTAATGACCTGTACGATTATTACTCATAATCTGAAATAATTTATTACGCAGTTGTGACACTTGCGGCGTCGATCAATCGATCGATTGATTAGCTGTCCTGGTATTATATTTTATAGATTACTAAAATCCAATTAAATACAACGACAGATCTCTCTTTTAAAAATCAAGTTTTTTCCTGCACAAATAATTAATTGGCCCATTCAGTCGTTTCCTTATGTAGCCTCTATCGCTTTATGTACGATCATACATAATATATATATATATATACATGTAAACTGTAAACTGTCTGCAATAAAAATACAGAAATAAAAAATAATCAGATGCCCGAACGGACTGAAATTTGAAATTAAAGATGAAGTATCAGAATATTATTTCTAGTAGCGTGTAAATAAGAAACTTTTGTCTATAATTTCTTCTTTTTTTTTTAACACGCCAATCTGACGTTATTTTACAAGCTTTCTCAAATTCGACGGCATAGATAATGGATCCTGTAATATCTTCCTTGGAAATTCCACTTAAGAGAGAGAGAGAGGGGGGGGGGCGAGACCCAGCCGAAAAAACTTCGCGATCTAGAGGTGAGTCGTTGTGCTCCCCCTTTACACAACTACCTAGCTCCATCATTTTAACGAGTTCGAATCATAAAACACGACAATCGCTCTCGGCGGGCGTCTGCGCTAAACAAATAGTAGTTTCTTTATTTTTTTTTTTCATTTTTTTTTTATTAAGTGGTAGAAAAGTGCTGGTTACAATGTATACCTATGCATAGAGTATGTATGAGTTATATATGTACAAGACGCACTTTTTAGAGAAAACAACCAATTATGCTGAGAGTTAATCGCGTCGTTACACTTTTTTTGTCGCGCTTGTTGTTCTTGCAATTATACCTCGGTCACTTACTGTATATATATATATACAGACATAGACCAGCCCATTCACCGTCATTCCTTGTATATCTCGACGAAATCCTGAAACGATTGAACAGAGTCGGAACGCTGTACCATTCACGCGCATGCGCGCAAGTAAATGCAGTACTCCATTTTCTATTATATGTATATGTATAAGTGAAGAATATAAACGCTGAATCGTCCACGTTGCTGAGAAAACGCCGTTGACCGTTGTCGGAGCTTCTTCGTGAGTCTCTCCCTTACCTCCCCTTTTCCTAGGATTATTGCCTCATTGAAGGGGGGAGTTGCGGAAGCTCCGGCGCGAACTCTCCGTGCCGGAAAAGTGCAAAATTCCGTCTATTCTCGCACATCTCCCGCGTATTCGGGATAAATGAAAGTGAAAAGAAAAACAAAAAACAAAAAAAAAAAAACATACACACAAGCAAATTTGACACGGGTCTCCATAAATGTAATAATAATTGTCCGTGAATTCTCGCAGTTTTACGCGTAAAAAAATCGTTCAAGCTCGATCTTCTGCCGCTTACGAGCTCGTAACCTTTGCCTGCCCTCTGAGTAAATTCCAGAACGCGGACACCGGCCGACAACCTTGCTCCAATTGACCGCGATCCTATTCTGCAACGTCGCGCTTTAGTACGGAGCGCGGGCTCCTAGCCGTAATGTACGCCCAACGTATCTTCGTCGAGATCTCTGTGCACAGTGTACATAACACGGTCGACTCTTAGCTCGCGGACGCACCGTGAAAATACGTCACGGACGACTGGTAATTCACGCAACGGCCGTCTTTTCAGACAAATGCACACGGATGCGCGAATAATGTATACGGAGCTGATGCATGAAACTGCCTGGCGGTTATTCGCGGAAACGCCGCGAAAGCAGCACGAGTGACGCGCCGGAGAAAAGCTAAGGTCTTTAAGGATATAAATATAAATAATATATATATATATATATATATATATATATATGTATATATATGTATATATATATATATATATAGATATAGTACTGGATGCTTTTTTTTCCTAGGGCGGTCGGTCGGAGCGCGGAGTCCCTCGCGCGAGATAAACGCGAAGAACATTAGCTCTTTATGCGCGTACGTACGGGGCGGGGAGCGGGGGTTCGAAGAGCCGGTACTTTCACGCTCGTTCGCCGGAGAGCGAAGTCGTTGCTTCTACTAAGCCCTCCCACCCTTCACCCGTTACCGAGGCATCGTCATTGCAGATCCGCGACCATTGGAACGGCAGCAGTCGCGCGGCAGGCCGGCCCGAAATTTATTGAATTGTGATAATCATCGTGTATGATACGGGGCGACTCTTGCACGCTGCCCGATGAAGCGTGTAACTTTATAAGCCAAAAATACGGACGCGGCACGCATAGAGGCGCGGAGGTAACAAGCGTTGCCGGGTTAAACTTTTAAAGTAATTGCAAAACTTACTTAACGTTATAAGAACGTATGTATGTGTATATATAGATATACATATACTGACGTAGTGCAACAACGATATTTTCAAGTTTTCGACTTTATTTTTCAGACGCGTTCCGGATGCGCGTTCTTTTCTTCTTTTTTTTTTTCAACTTCATGTAACGTTTCGGAAATTTTGTTTTTATTTCAAGCCGAATAACTTTTTGAAATTCGAATTTAGGTACGTGCTTGTGCATATGCGTGCGCGTGTTTAAGACGGATTATCGATTTATCCAAAATTACACTAAAGCTCGATCGAAATTCGAATTCACACTTTTCTCACGGATAGACCGTATTTCGTTCTCTTCGAAATTGGCAAACGCATGTTTGCATCCTTCAATATTTCTGCGGATAAATAGTCCGATATTAATAACGTCAATGATTAAAATGTTAATTTAGTCGATATTTACAAATATTGAAATCATATATATTTATAATCATGCAAATTGTCGAAAACTGTATGTCTGTGGGAAAACGGGATCGACCGCCCAATTTACCTTTTGAATTGGAATTCGTCTATTTTGTTTCAACGAAAGTACCGCGTTTGTTACCGCTAAAATCTCAAATTTTGCATTTTTAAAAGAAATTTTCCGCTGCGTCGCAGCGCGAAAGATATCTTTGTCCGCTACGCGAATAACGTGGAATTTTCCGCAAAACGTTACGTTCTGGTGAGATAAGGAATGAAATCATGATTGACAAGAGAGGAGAAGAAAAAAAACAATCGTTCGTGGCATGCGGAAAAAGCGACCTGGAACGGCGGGAGAACGGGCGCCGGGTATGAACGTATGCAGCGGGAGAGAGGATCAGGGGTGGGTAAGAAGGGCGTTATAAAAGTCGACTGCGACCCCGCTCGGTACGTTCGACCGGTCTTCTTTAATATCAATTTCAACCCCAAACTTGGCCTTTAAATTTTTCTGTTCGATTCTCGTATTAGGTGCCATTGCTCTATCGCCGATTCTACCAAATACCGATGCTTGCTCAACGCGTGTAAATTATTCCACAGGTATACTTCTATCATAATCGACCGATACCCGGGCACTGGGATGCGTTTTCAAGCGTCAAGTCGTCCCTTACGGGTAAATTCAAAGTGACAAGCGTGTACTTGTGACAGAGAACTCATAAAGGTAGAATCCAGGTCTAGGTCCGACAAGTTCTGTTCTGGTCAATTGGAGTCGAAACCTCGCACTTATCCCCCCCCTCTACATTCTAGAATGATTATTAGCAGCACTGGTTTCAGGATTCGAAGATCGAAGCGAAGATCACTGATCGTTAATGCTCGAAAATTCATAGATTTGGATCGCTCCAGTCTCTTGATTAAATGGGTATCTAAGCGTTTCTAGCCTTTGTACTTCTAATTTATTTTCTCATCGAATATAATGTCTATTTTGACTATCTTCCTATCACAATGAGAGGGGGGGGGGAGAAATATCACTTTCGCATTCTGTACAACAAAATGATCAAATAAAATTACCTCTTCTGGTCAACGTAAAAGCTTTTCATTCGCGCGCCATGTTTTTGCAATAATAATTAGGTTAATGCGACAACGGCCACCGTGCATAACTAACTGTTCTCCCTACAATGAAACGTCATGATATCCCTCACTTACGAAACCTACTACTCCATGGTGATAATGATGATGATAATCATAATAAAAATAAGAACAACACCAACAACAACAACAATAATAATAATAATATATTCAATTAATAAATATTTTTATTGGTCTTACAATCTTTACACTATAAAATATTATACTAAAATAAGATCTTCATACTATAATATATTATACTAAAATAAATACTATTTGGCCAATAAAAGTATTTACTGATTTAATTCAAAACAGTCGACAGAAGTACAATTTTTAATTCTTAATAATATATTCGGACGCTGAGAAGCGTTTAAATTATAATCGGAGCAAACCGCTGAATAAGCGAGAGCCATAACGATCTAATCGTCGACTCCTCTCGTTTCCACTCTCCCACTCCCGCTCGACCTAAGCTTTTCCGGTGCCACTTTCCACATATAATATATATTATATATATATATATATATATATATATATATATATATATATATATATATATGATATAACATAATAACACGCGCGCGCGCGCGCGTGTGTGTATGTGTACGTAGCTCTATAAAAACCCGCACAAATTGCGCCCTCTGTCCCTCTGCAAGCCCGACACATAATAACGGAACAATCGTCCAACAACGATAAAAGTCGACGCGTCGCCGACGAGCCTCTTGAATTCACACACCCGTCTCTCTCTCTCTCTCTCTCTCTCTCTCTCTCTCACACACACACACACTCGCCTCTCCCCTCGTCCTTACATATTCACTGCCACTTTGCGCGGAGAGTCTCTTCGCCCGCCGCCCGCCTCCCTCCCGCCCCCGCGCATTCTCGCGCGCGCGCGAGCTGTTTTCCATCGGGTCGCGAGCGGCGCGACGGGATTTTTCATACTTTATGCCTCCATCCACCTCCGAGCCAGCCGCTCCCCCTCCTCCGCCGCAGACCCGGATTCAAAGAAATGCCCCGGAAAGCCGGCAATTCGCCGTTTTATACGGATGCCGGGGACAGAGTTGCGGGTGGCGGGGGGGGGGGGTAGTGGTGGTAGGAAGCGTGCCGCGCTAGCGAGAGACTTTCTTTTACGCCCCCCCCCCACCAACTTCTCATCCCACGCGGTCGTTCCTTATATCACGCATATTCACCCGGGGGAGTGCGTATGTGCGCGCGTTACCGCGGTTCCGGGAGCGACTTTCTCTCTTTTCCAACAAGCGTGTATATATATATATATATATATAGGCGCGAACTCGCGGTTTTTCGGTTAAGCTCGTCGCGACCGCAAAGTTCCTTTTGAGCGAGACCGCGGGCATCGCCTCCCTCTCTACCCCCCCTTCCCCCTACCTTCCACCCCCGCGCTCCGTTTCTTTTTTCCTCTTAATATTGCGGCACGCACTCCCGCGCGTACTGAAGTGGCGGAGGCGAAAATATCGCGTATATATACATATAGAACTCTATCTATTTATATATATACACATACATATAATTCTATATTTATATATACACACATATTTCACTTCCCCGCGTTCCTTTCGCAATGCGTGAAACTTTCTCTGTCCCCTGCATATTTTTTTCTTTTCTTTTGTTTGTTTTTTTTTTTTATTACTTTTTTTCATTACTTTTTTTTCATTACTTTTTTTGTCCGAGTACCTCCCGCGGCAATTATATGCGCTTTGTTTTATTCGCCTCCGGGCTTTAAATCGCGGACGAGCTTGGGTGTTTGCGAATTATTTACGACTATACGTGGACTTGCTTCTGCGTCCTTTCTCGTTTCTTTCTTTTTTTTTTTTTTTTATATGCACGTTATGGTTTTTCAATAGAATAAGTGCGATAATAAAAATAAGATGCCCGCTTATTTGAAAAATTCATATTCCTGCGCGTCACATGATTTTATAAGTAAATTAATAATAGGTTAAAAATTATATAAAAAACAGTATCTCTGGTATGACTCACTCATTCCAATGATTGTGCACATATTGAAAATAATAACATGTTTGCACAGTTCTTTAATAATTGATTCAAAAAAATATTACCTGCAAGTATTTTAACCTGAATCTTCGATGAAGAAATGAGCGACTTGAGTCTTAATAATTGGGATGGTTACTTTGTACTAATATTCGAAAAATGTAGATCGCCACCTGGAGGTCGATGATTGTAGCGACTGAGATTGCGCAAATTAGCGCCATATAGAGAAAGCAAAAAATTTAGGGAAAATATTAGAGTAAGTTTTTTGTTCTTCATTTATATCTGTATATATGTAGCAGTACTCTGGTAATGGAAGTACGAGTGAGGACATTTCAATTATACGTGATAATTCAAGGCAACCTTATTTTTGTGGAATGAATGCAGAAATTGGTAGAAAGTTGTACTTTTGTAAACGAAATAACATTAATTACGGTTGATATGCATATTTAGTAAATTTACAGATAAATATATTTACTTTAATTTATATATTTACTTCAAATCAAATATTTTCCATTTTTTCGATTTATTTTTGTAAACAGGATAATAATTTTATTTATTCATATAAGATTTTACTAATGTTTTCGATAAACGTGACTAAAATAAATAAAATGCTATATATATATATATTCTTTCCTTTGAGTCTCTTCTGAAGCGAACCGAAAGTCATTTTTCCATAATCGTTTCTGTTCTTCAAAAAAAGAGCATATTGTCACTCTGTTGGAATAATGAGGGAAAAGTGAAAATTGGAAATTGTCATCGAAAACAAAGTTTCTCACTTGCGAAACTCCCTTGTAACTCGACTTCGAAACGAGTTATTTTATAACGTTTGCGCATTTTTCGCGGGAGCGTTCTATATATATATATATATATATATATATATATATATATATACAGAAGAAAAAATTTTCAAAGCAGAGCGAGCGGGGCGTGCTCGCAATATTCTCCTCATTTTCATAAATTTGCAAATTCCATGTATATATATATATATATATATATATATATATATATATATATATATGCCATATGCCGCTTCCATAATAATAATCATAATATAACGTGGGAATATAGACGAATGGTGGATTCAAGGCTCAAAAAAAGGGAAAAAGGAATAAAGCGAAAGTAGAAGATGAAGGACCAGGCCGTACGTCGAGCCTACTTTTTGCACCGCAGAGCCTTAATTAAACGAAAATGGCGCGCCCGGTCCCCTCCGCCCCACAACCTAGACGACCAACTGTATAATCCTTCGAATTCTCAGCGCGAAAGGTACTCGTCCTTTGACTGCGCGTACGGGTCTCGCGGTTTCGTTTTATTTTATTTTTATTTTTTTTAATTTTTTTTTTTTTTTTTTTGCGCGTTCATTAACGCGGGACGGCGGCGAATTCGCGAGCTGCCGGGAACGCGGGCCGGGCCCACTCGTCAAAAAGAGACGCGAGAGAGTCGGGCGTTAATTCAGCATTAGGCACGCGCACCAGATACTTATACGTATACGTAAAGATAAATATACATAGATATATATCCTTTCGTTTACACAAAAACAGTTAGCTCACCTTGCTCGATGAGCGCCACCTACATCTCTTCGGAATTATTAATCAGTGAAGAAGCTGATGGTGTAGCTAACGTTGTCATCTTCTGTGACATTCATATAGCGGTATATAGCGATTTACTTAATATGTTAGGCATAGTGAGAGTTAGTCATGTGACATAAACATTACTCGTTTAGTTCTATATGGTTTACCATTGTACCTTCGTATTTTTAAGGTTTTTTTTTTTTTTGAAGATGTACCGTAGCGGTTCGAAAGGTAAGCCATCTAAAGTAATTTTAAATTTAAGGTCGTGGGGACAGTCAGGTTGACGCTTGTCCCCTGAATTTTATTTTTAGTAGTATGTTCCATTTCAGATGCTTCGGCGGCGATTAGTATAATTCTATTAAAAAGACTGTGAAATCGATAAAAACATTTATTAATTTAATAAATTTTTAAGTATATATCACGATCTTTCTTATTAATTCTTTTTATAGTTACGTGCTTAGCGTACTGCAAATAAATAGTTAGGAAATTGTTTTTCGTCAAAATTATCCCTCTCCAAAAGCCCACTCGGCAAAATTTATCTGGTTGAATCGACAGATTGAAATTTATGTAATTGGCCGCGTGCTCGAAGTACGATCTTACATTCGAATTCGGATTTAAACGAGTATTGATTCAGTACACGCTGCAATCCATTTCGAGCCGTTGAAAATTATCAAAACCTAGAAGCATCGATAACGATCGAGTCGGATTAACTTTATTTATTATGGTCTTTTTCAAATAATTCAAATATTAAAACAATGAAAATAATAAAAATGGTCAAGGTGGTCTAGAATTGATCAAACAGGCATTTACGGAGCTATTGGAGATAATTACTATTATTGTTGAAACTTGACTGTAGTTGATTAAGAAAAAAGGGTTCTTTTTATAGTTCGTTATTTTTTAATATATTTTTTCTCGAACACTGTGTTCTATAATAAAAAGCACGGCATCTTCTCAAAATCGATAACAAGCTGTGTACAGAAAAAAAGTTCATAATTTGGTTAGAAATCGGAAATTATCCAGAAAAATTTTTCAAGATCCTAGGGTACTCTTTTAGCGTTTCTAAGATATTTATGTTTCTCGCATTTATCAAGCCGCACAAATCCACATTCATAAGTCTTCATATATAAAATATACGATATATATATATATATATATATATATATATATATGTATATATATATATATATATATATATATATATTATATATATAAATCCACGCAAGAAGTGCGCATCGGCAGCAAGTCTCGAGCATCGATTTTCCGCTCCGTCCTCCCCCTCTTTGTCACCCCCCCGCATCGATAAGTGATCGATGGGCCCGTTACAAAATTCTTCCACCCTTCAATCCCGGACGGCGAGAGAGCGCGCGTGCGCACACAACGGAGTCAAAAGCAAAAAAAAAAAAAAAAACAAACAAAAAAAAAACCAGACCACGGCGCCACCCCCTTAGGATTTGCGGCTACGGGGTGCGCAGCCCATCCATAATCCCAAGCGCGTTTAAAGAACCGTATCGCGGGGTGCGCTCGCACGTCGGCGAGCCGCGAATGTCAACGGCAGGACTGGCGGGTGAAGGGTGGGGGCGAGAAAGAGAGAACAATGCGGGGAACGTATACGCGCACTCTCTAACCCCCTTTATATTTAATATCACAAAAATATACACACACACACACACACACACACACACACACACACAAAACAAAACAGCCGCAGTGTCATCCGCTCACCCCCGCCACCCCCACACTATATATACATATATATATATATATATATACCGATGCCACCAGGCGCTGTCCGCTCACCCTCCCCCACTCTGCATCTCCACAAACGGAGGACCAACATCCTCACGCGTGCACGCAAGTATGCGCGCGGTTGACGGATGATGAACGGTGGTTGGGGGTGTAGGGGGGAGGGAAGCTGCTTCTGTGCGGCGGCTGTGGACCCGCGCCGACGTGCTTTTATAGCATCCCGCGCGCATTATCGCTCTCTGCTGTTGCGGCTATATAATATATATATATATATATATATATATATATATATATATATATATATATATATGATGCCGTCACGCTATATATACGTGCACCGGTAGCCCGCGCGCATATAATACGATGATGGGGGAGGGGAGGGGAGATGCGACACCGCTAGGATCACCCCGCAGGATTCGCGCGTGACCGAGGCTTTTCAATGTTCGCGTATATATATATATATATATATATATATATATATATAGTGGCGCGGGGAGAATAATCCGCAGGGGGTGGGGAACCCGTCGGGAGGGGGATGGGAAGCGGGTCGGTGGCGCGGCACATATACCGTCCGGGCTTTGTGAATCCGCGGGCGTAATGTCTTTAGCGCCGACGCGCGACGCGCGCCGACGAACCCAATGAGTGTAGCGGTCGACCGACGCTGTATGTATAACGTACTCGTATATATATGCACGCACACCACACACACACACACACACACACACACACACACACACACACACACACACACACACACATATATATATATATATATATATATATATATGTATACACATACGGCTTACGCGCCAGCGAGCGTCCGTGAGCTTGCACGCGCGGGTCGGCGCAAGTGTGCTTTTCATCACCGACGGCGAAAGGGTTATTATATATGGAAGAGGCCAATCTGCGGATTATATATACCGTCTGTTCGTCTTTCTGTCTCTCTCTTCTCTCTCTCTCTCTCTCTCTCTTTCTCTCTTTCCTCTCTTTCTCTCTCTCCTCTCTTTCTCCCTCTGTCGCTCTCTATCTGCCTGTCTAGAAAATAGGGAGAAGAAGAGAGTTGGAGAGTGGACAGAAGCCGCGCTGATCATACGCCCCGACATTATCTTGTGTCTCTCTCGTCTTATTCGCGCTCGCGGGGGGGGGGGAGTTCATTTTTGTCGCCCGACCGCTCGTCGGCTCGTCTCTCCTTCGCTGTTACGTACAGGCGGGCGCCTCCGTGAGGAGCGAGTATCGTTTTAGCCTCTCCATCCCCGCAGGGACCTGTGGGCAGCGTTACCGCCCCGAATAGTCGTGGACTGTTTTCCCACACCGTGCGAGAGCGAATAACGAATGGATCATTCCCGCTCGCGATTACGCCGTTTAGCTCTGTATTTTATGCTTTCGGTAATCGAGCCGCAATGGCTGCTCCTCCGTGTAAAAAGGGTCAGAAAAGTTACTGGATAATTTTCCATCTCGCTCCCCGAAGACGAAACTGCCCTCCGTCGCCGGGTCCATAATGCGTTCGACGTCTTTAACGGCCGCCTAGTCCCATTGATCCGCGTGCGCTTCATCTCAAACTTGCATTATTGATTTAGTATTCTCTGAAATTGCGTTACCGTTGTGTCGTCATTCGCGCGCGTGTAGAAAAACTCGGGTTCACACTCAAAGTACAAAAACACTTTATATAAACGTACATAGTACAAATAGTCGCGCGCAGGCGCTACGAGCTTAGCTTGCAATGAATTTGCAAGCAGTTGAAAAAAAATTTTTTCAACTCTCGGCAATAAATTTGAGCTGCCAGAAACAGAGACAGCAGCCGGCCCGGCAGTGGCCCGTCGAATTTACGAAGAGGACTCTCCACGGCTCACGAATCGGCGGGCCCAGCGTGAGAGCAGCCTCCCGCCGGTCGAGAGCGGACAAGGTGTGCCCGACCGGGCTCTCTCGGTCCTTCCTCGCGCTCCCGCAAAAATTATTTCGCCTCCCCCGTTCCATTATTGATTGCTCGACCGTGGCGCGCGGCCGCTAACGGGATCTGCGGAGAGTTTGCTTCTTTTTTTTTTTTTTTTTCTTTTTTTGGGCCGGATTCGGGCGATACGTTATAAGGATCGACCGACGATTCGCGTCATATTCGTCGGGAAATACACCTCGACATAAATCGATGCGAAATTATCGGCGGTTAAAAAATATTTGCGCGGACGTGGCTGAGATATTCACGTATAATAATAATTTTGGTCAATTTTTAGTTCTCGTGTAAATGCAACGCTCGATAAGTCTCAGATGGGTAAATTGATGTTTATATATATATATATATGTGTGTGTGTGTGTGTATATAATATCCATTAGAAGTCCACAAGCACCACAATGCAATATTGATATGTTTTCGTTACGAAAAAGAACTAGGAAAACATGCTGGTTGAAACGCACTACATTTTTTTTAACGAGGTGTCTACAACCCAGTAGAAGATTCGTTACCTAACGAAGATTCGTTGAAATTTTGGGGGTCGCGGGCTTCGTTTTTTCACGAGATATTAACAATATGTACCTACTTGCAGATTTATGTACATTGTTGATATTTGTATGATTGGTAATATTTGAACATGTCTGATAATTTGGATGATTGGATTGCAAAATGTCGATCGAAATCGAAAAGTCCAGCGTTTTGCAGTGAAAATCCACGCGACGCGGCTCGGATCGAGATCGGCTGCATTAAATAAAATGTGCGATTATTTCTACTGCCTCGGTTCTGACAAGCGAAATCTCGACAAAAGCCGTCGTTCCGAATTCGAATGTCGCGCTCAAGTGAAAATTGTGCATGGCGTTGCCGTATCCATTCGCTGCGAGAACCGAAGGATGACCAATTTTTCGTTCGTCCTATATTGGCGCGTCTTAAATAATATAATACGCGATAATCGCGGCGGCGAGGAGTGCCAGAACGAGAAATTGCAGCCGTTGCGGATTGTAGAAAATATATATGCGAAGGTATTGCCGGAGCACTTTAAGAATTGCTTTGAAACGAAAAAAGACACGTGAAATAAACCGCAATGCATCGGAACGAAGATCGAGAAGTGTTACAGCAGATTGGTGACAAAAAAAGCGTCCTTGACTTCTCGCCACAGTATCGGAAGTGTTCTACAACGGGAGATTGCCGCAAAGAACTTCGCTTGTCATGCAAGACGTTAATACTAATTTAAGTTTCCGTTGTATATGCTTGAACCAGAAGCTGCTGAAAATTTATTTTGCCATATTGAAATACGAAAAACAATTGAAATTAAATGCGATAAGAAAGCAATAATTTACCGTTGATATGGTAGTTACGCTCTTAAATGAAAAACACGTGTGACAGTATGAAATGTAAATTGATTGAAAAAAAATTTTTTTTTATCTAATATATTTTGTTATATTATATTATGTACTTAATTAAAACGTAGAAAGAAAACATTGTATCGCATTTATTATAATTTTTTAGTAATATATCATACAACGTTTCAATAAATATTTGATGTTTAAACACTTATTTTTTAATTACAAAAAAAAAAAATAACCGTTAATCTCCCTCTACAGTCCGTACTATCGGTACTCTCGTGGCTTATTCCGATTTTTCGATCGGTCCTCGCGTACACAACAGACCGAAACAGACCATTTCTGACTCCCGCAAAATTCGTACTTTCGAACTCGACTTTTTCGAACTCGAAAATTTTGCCCCCGGATTGAATAAAATTAACTTTGTCGTCATATTCTGTGTACGCGAATCGACAGCAATCGCTAACTCGACCTTTTTCTTTGAAAATTTCTACTTCGCGACAGATATCGTGGGAAAGGTTTTTCTTTTTCAGAGCTCACAGTGAGGCTGAATTCTCTCGCCACCGGCCGATCCATTTGTACCCCCATGAAATTTAGCTGTCACGCTGCTTCCTCCACCACCACCGCGACCTCTTTGTTCATCCTTTTATACTTGGACGCGGCCAAAGTTCATAACACGAGATTATTCTCAGCCGCTGCGCGTGCGCTTCGGGGGTGAAGACGCCCTCCCCCCCCCTCCCGCGACTCCCGGCATTTTACCTTGTATAGGGCTTCTGTTACAGATATAAACGGTCGGGTGAAGGTGGATGGGGTAAACCGATTGCTTCCACGCGGAGAGGCTATAATGACGTTTATATATATATATATAGACGCACGATGGATATTCGAGCGCTCGCGGGCTTTCCATGGAAATATTGACGCTGGTTTTCCCTCGTCGCACGAGGCGCCTGAATTTTTTCGTTTTTTTTCTTCTCTTTGTTTTTGGTCGCGACGCGCCAGCCGGTCGAACTTCGATTTTTTGCCCTGCCATCCGCGATAATGTTCTGAAATTAGAAGGCTGACGACGCTTTGCGCACGTCTTTCCCGTTTATGGACAAATAAAATTAATTAAAGCCAAATGGATGTTTTTTGTTTTTTTTTTTTTTTTTTTTTTTTGCAATTCTTTACGGTACATTTGCTTAATGCTTGATTAAGTGTGACGAAATATTATTTCGCAATGCCAATCCTCTTCGTAAATCTTACGATTGTTTTGCAAAAAGGGCTCGCCGCGAAATTTTACCAATCCAAGCGTTTGTTAGCCGTTATTGAATTACTTACTACGGTGTAGAAATAATCGCCTTTATTCTAGATAAACTTTTAAGAAGCTTAATACTTCTACGAAAAGTACAATTCGTTGTAAAACCGCAGTAAACGCACGAATGAAACTTGATTTATGATTGAATTAAAAGTGTTTTATATTTATATTTTAACAAGAATGTCTAGTTTCTTCGGCTGACTCGATGGCACTTCTTTTAAACACATAATCAGGTATTTAAAAAAATCAGATATTTCAATAATAGTATGATCTGTACAAAGAAATCTGTAAATTACGTTCTAGCTTGACTGAAAGAAATCAACCCCAATGAAATGACATACGCTTTATTGTAAAGAAACGCGCGCTTCGACACGGCCAAATGACACAGCGCAGGACGCTAAAGGCTTAAATCCGCGCGGTTCAATTTCCAGTGGACACGACCGACGCCTAAAATTTGTCGCGAGCGATTAATAAACCAAGATAACGAGTCTGGCGGCCGGCCAAAACTTCGGGCTAAGAGGAAAAATTAAATCGTAACGAAACGCACGAGAGGCAAATAGAACGTGGAACGTAATCCCGTTAGGAGGGAATAAATAAATTAAAAAAAAAAACGACAACAACTACAACGTGTACGTTTCAAAATAAAGCAAATGATAAATGGAAAATTCGATTGTACTGCTCGTCGAACGGATGCGCAGATTTTCGCGATACTTCCTTTATATACGTATGTATAGTTTATTAAAAATTACCTGGTCTCGAAGAAAGAAAAAAAAAATTTATTGCCTACTGCAATTGTACTCTTTGTCGTGTTCAGAAAACTTCTCTGTTAAAGCGTGGCGCTATAAAGCGCGATGAAAATCATGCTTAAAACTCATACTTATTATGTATAGTGTGCATTACCAATGCCATTTAGAACGTAAGCGGAAGGCTTATCCAATATTTGGATCGGCAGTAAAAAAAACTTATCCATTCGGATTTTCCGCGCCCGGAGCGAAGAAAGTTATTTAAACTAAAGTTCGAGCCCCTTCTTCGCGACTCTTTAACACCAATTGCTTCGCGATTATTTCGAGTTGATTATCGACGCTTCGATCGCACGCCCCGACTTCTTCGACACCGGGAGACGTATGAGTTTTACGTGAAAAAATTACGTTGCTTTATTTATCAACAATTAGCTGTTGTCAACTAATTTTGTTGGTTCGAGAGCGCGGTCTTCTCTTTTCATTCAAAATTTCGTCTCTAGTAAAGGACGATGTGTACTCTTCTTGAAAGAAACTGAAATTTTTTCTTTCTGTTTATCAATATCCGCCGTATCTCGAATGGAACGATGTTAAATTGAAAAATTAAAAAATTTGACGTATTATCTTAAATTGAATTTGAAAATTCTGCTTATTGACTTTTATTCGGACAATCCTGAAAAGGCGCAACGTCAAAAAACAAAAAAAAAAAACAAAAATTCGCCCCTCAACGGCTTGCGAAGCGGCAATATGAATATCTCCATTCGTTTTTCCGTTTTATAATTTTAACGCTCGCAAATACGTCCGAGTGTTCCATATAGGATACGAGACAACCAAGCGTCGAACTGCCGTTCGAAGCCCCGAAATTCTATTGTTCGTATCGGGGGGGGGCGGGATATAATGCGTATACAGATGGGTTATAAGCAGGACTCAGCCCCGACTATACCCGGCGATCTGGGCTCACGCGCGCGCCGAATAAACGAGATTATATAGTTCGGGCAATTTGAAATAGTTTACGGGTATAGTACCGGCTCTCTCTCTTCTCTCTCCCCCCCCCTCTAGATTGCATACATATATAGTTGCAAAAGAGAAGGTCTGAAGAGTTAATCGTACATAGTGCATAGTCGGTCATTCGAATTATTCGCAAACAAACTTCAGAAACAAAATATTTATGGAATTTTTTTAATCTCTGTATATTTTTGCTTTTCTCTTCTTCTTCTTCTTCTTCGAAATTTTTATCAAAAAATTCGAACTCGTTTTGCATGCTGTTCTCTACGAGTATACATATCTATACGTGCGTATGCGTAATTTGAAGTTATAACATATTTTATAGGTAGTGCATGATATGTTGTGGGATAAACTCTGTAGTATTCCTGATATCGTTGTTTCGACGAGTATATCCCCGATTGTCGGGAAAGCCGAACGGGAATACGTACTTTGTCGATTAAAGAGCGGAGCTCTCAAAAATTCATTGGGAAAAAAATCTTTGAGAAAACTGAGGGTTCTTTTTTATATCCAAGATCACGAAAATCTGTGGTTTTCTTATATTATTAATTTTGAAATAACGAGTACGACAAGAATGACATTGGTTGAAACTATCACGAAATAAGAAAAAAACGCAGTACGTAACGATGGATGTTAAGTTACGAAAAGGTACACAGGATGCACTGTGAAACATTTCTGACTGAATGAGTTTTCGAAAACTAAAAATTCTTTTTTTGTTTACTTATCAGTACATCTACTTTTTCATCTTCGTTCTATTGGAATTCGATGCCAGTACGCGGATGAAGTTACGAATAGAGATAAGTCTTTTACGTTATTCGTATTGCCCTTATTTTACGCTATTATTATTACTATTCAATTGATTTAAAAAAAAAAATTTTCAGGGATTTTCTATCATAAATTTCCCTTCTTTTTAGATATTTTAGTAATGTTACGTGCAACTAAAAATGGATTAAAAGTTTATACAAGATCGTATTTTTTGACACAGTTGACAAGCTAATTCAGAAATCGTGATTTTTCCGATAGCAAATTATTTTTTCACTTGCATCTACAAGTTGTTCCGACTAGTTTTCCACGATTTGCGGAAAAATGCATGTTAAATTCATATCCAGTGCTTTATAAAATAAATAAAAATACCATTCTTATATTGTTCTCTTCTATGGAGAACTGAATTGACTCGTCCTAACATTGTTTTATATATCCTCATATAAATTTTTATCCGTTTACTTTTACCGGACCTGTAATCACGCCAAATTGAAAGCTTATTAAAATACCCTACCGATAATTTTAGGCTCGTTTAATTTTTCTAATTTTAAGTTGAATTTTTAAACAGAAAATGTTACAAAAGTAAGAAAGTTCAAAAGAATTCAACGAAATTAGAAATGGTTTATAATAATTTTCTATATTAATAAATTTTATATTTGCTCATAAAATTTACAATTGACATTATCAAGCACCATATATCTGGTTTATTTGAACTAAATGTGCGCGATGCCTGCGCATCAATGGGAATTCATCAGCTCCCCACAATATACGTACTATATACATAGTATATATATATATATATATATATATATATATATATATATATATATATATATATCTACCCTGCCTCCCCGATAAAGCCAATTAGAAACGTGCTCGAGCCGGCGATAAGGAAAACTGCCCGCTCGAATTTATTAGGAAATAGCTCGAGTGCGGTAATAAAGACGCGCGGTGAGAGAGAGGGGTATGGAATGCGAGCAATATATATATATATATATATATATATATGTATGTATGTATATATGTATACATAGCGATGGTATAAACCGCACAATCCCGAAAATTCGTTTATGTTCCCTCGTTGGGGGAACGCGGGAGGAACATGATTGAACACCCGTAAAATCGATCCTATACAGACCTCCTCACCTCCTTCTCTCTCTTTCTCTCTCTCTCTCTATCTCTCTCTATCTGTCCTCCATTCGCGCATAATTGCCGCATTTCTAACGGCGTCGTGCGTTACACTTCTCTATAGCGTATACATATATATATGTATATGTATATATATATATATAACGCTGTATAACCGTCTCACGCGCGCATCGCTCGTCGCTCTCGGCTCGGCTGCCGCTGATGCGCGCGGGCTGCCGGGCCGAAAGGGCCCGGCGAGGGGTTGGGCGAGGGGGTGGAGGGGGGGGGGTGAAAAGAGCCCCATGCATCCAAGGCTTGCAAGCGCTCGACGTGATTTCACATAAACGGAGGGCACCTTCGGCTTTCGCGCGCGCCGATCACGAGGCGGCTCTGTGTATAATTAAACTGGCGCCCGACGACCGCGTTAAGTCCGCTAATGGATTCGCGGCGTATACGCGCGGCGCGAGAGGGGGATGGGGTGGCGGACGCATTCAGTGCTTTTCCCTTCTGTCGGATGTGTCCTCCTTTTTTGGGGGGGGGGGGTGATGGGGTGGGAAGTAGGGGTGGCTGGATATATATTATATAGTTTTGACATTATCGTGTCACGAGAACAATGACTAGTCAAAGAGATGTGCCTGTGCGTGTGTAATGTGTGTGACGATCTATCCAAAAATTATGTATATGGAAAATTCTTTTTTAAATAAATTTTTCGAAAAGTTTAATTAAGTAACGTTGGGACGATTTGCGACGTAAAAAAATTTTGTTATGCTAAAAGATAAATACGGACAAAATAGAAATGTTTAAAAACTATGTAATTCGAAATTTATCAAGTGAGTTTTTTTATTGTTGTAATATCTCGTACTAAAAATGTTTTTTGAAGTAATCTCGTCGCGAACGCAAGTGAATGGCCCGTTAAAAGTAGACCCGATGGAGAAAAAAAAAACTTCAGCATCAAAAAATACAATGAAGAACGAGGCCATTGGGATGAAAATTGAGGCGTTTGTGCAGTGACGGGCACGTATAAAAAACAAAATTAATTTAAAATGTTAACTAAATTACAATATGAAGTAAAAAATTGGAATTCGATTCACTGTCGCTCTAGTTATAAGATAACTTTGCAAATATACTTAATAATACATTTTTTAAATATGTAAGTAAGCTTGCAATGCTACGAACTGCGACCTTAATGATTGTAATTAATATAAAAATTTTAATCGCATAAAAAAATCTAGATTTTATAAGCTATCTATTAAGAATTAATTTAAACGAATTTCACAATTAATCTGGAGCTTTATTTTCACGAGCATAATATGTAGGCTGGTTAAAATAAATCGTGAAATGTAAGCATTTTGAAATAATTTTAAATTCGTTATTTGATACTTTATTATAAAAGCAGTGCAAACACGATGAAACTTGTTGAAGCTTTGTGGGGGTGAGTCGTTTTTTTTTTTTTTTTTTTTACAGAAAAACCATTTTCCCGGCAGTGTTTCATTATTAAACTATACTTAGGACTATAGTTTTGCAGAAAAATCTTTTTATCGTGTCAATGGCTGAATTATGGCCGGTTAAAAACGTTCACTTAATCCGCGTTTCATTTACGCCGTTGCATTGATTTGAAGAAACAAAAACTAATTTTTAGACATGACGCGTCTGTCAAATGTCTATTAATATATATATATATATATATATATATATATATATATATATATATAATTATATAATATATAATAAAAATAAATATATAATAAAAATTATAATAAAGTATCGAAAGTTATTTTGGATTTTTTATCTCTATTTATTTCTCATTGGTAGGAGGCGGTCGAAATTTCAGGACAACTTTCTTGACAAAATCGAAAATATCTCAATTTTCGTGCAATTATACTTCGTTATTAATTGGATTGCGAAGGTTTACTACGGCGATCATTCAACGTACGCGCCTATTCGTCGTAATGTTTATTAATTATATTTTTGTAACGAAAAAATAAAAAAAAAAATTCTTTCCCTTCCACTTTTTTACCTGAGTTACCTCTGAATGAAAACAAATTTAATAAATCAGACGAAAAATAAAGAGACGTGCGAGCGGATGCATCCGCGCACATACATCGTGCAGGCGGAGAATAAAATAAACTTGTATAAAAAACGCATATACTATATCCCTAATGAAGTATTTTATTAAATTTGTATGTTCGCCCGCTATACATATTACTTGGCAAATTATTTGCCCATTACCCGAATTTGCGGTCTGGAATCTATTACGTAAATTTTTTATTCAATATATATATATATATGAATTCACGTTATATCGATATTTTAGCGTACACATACGTCCAACTTCGCAAATGGAATTATATATGACTGAAAAGTAAAAAAAAAAAACTTCATTAGAAGTTAATTAGAAATTAATTAGAACGAGCCAATTCGGTGTATTGCCAGCGGGCGTTTTTCTTCTTTCTCTTTTTTTCTTTTTAATCTTAATACGAAACCTTTTACGATATTATTTTATCTTTGTTCTATAATAAAATTCTTAATTAATTCCATGAATTTTTTAAGCTTTATATCTATATACTCGTATAACCCGCGCTTGTCTCTGATGCCTATCTACTCTGACCGAAACTTTATTTGGATTAATTAAATACGACAGAGGTGATATATATATATATATATATATATATATATATATATATATATCCAAAAATGGCACTGACGTAGCAGTCTAAAACAAACAAAAGAATAACAATACTAAAGATACTTGTAGCTCTCGGTACGTTAGGGAATTGTCGTTAATCCCGCACTGCTCATCGACTAAGCACGCGTACTTTTCAGCCAAAAATATTCCGAATCAATAATAACACAAGGAGCTTACATTGGAAAAACACGCCCTCTTCACCCGACTCGTAAATTTTCCAACGAAAATCCATCAGTTTCGGTTTAGTTGCTGGGGTGCAATATATATATATATATATATATATATATATATATATATATATATATATATTCGGTGGCCAAAAGGTCCAGTTGCAGACATCAAGCGTTCGATATCCGCACATAATAGTGAACGCGAATAATATAATATCGGCGCTCACGTTCCTATAGATATAGATAAAAGCCCGACTAACTAAATAGATTAAATAAACGCTAGTCCCCCCTCTCACTCTCGCTCTTCTCATTTTGATCCATCCATCCGTCCATTTCCCTTTTCCTCTCTGTGTGTGTGTCTCTCTCCCCCCCTCTCTCTCTCTCTCTCTCGACCTCCCTCCCTCCCTTTCACGTTTACGAAATTACCTGGCTGTTGAGCAACGTTAATAGAGGACGCCGGTCAGAATTTTGCACGAGGACGCGGCGTCCCGTCAGCTACACATAGACGCACTTATAAAATTATGTAGCACACCTAGCGTACCTATCACCGTATTTTTCTTCATTCGCAGCTTATGCAAACGAAGAATTCAATTTACCGGCTCGACGATAAACTGAAGCTCCGCGGAAGTTCTCGATACTTCTGTCCTATATTTCTATTCTATATTTCGATATTTCGATTCTACATGCATTCATCCGCATGCCCGCGCGCTTACCACACTCTCCCTCACCCCCCTTAGCGGCTCCGCCTTAGTATTTTAAATGTATACGGCTGTCCTGTGTTCCGCGCGCGTACCTGTAATTTGATGCGCCTCATTGTTGATAAACCGAAAGACGATGTGGTAATGCGAATTTCTAAAAAGATAGCTTGAAGTACAGACTTTGAACGATATTTGGGGGGGGGGGCGGGAGGGATTCTCGGTGGATCTTCGTATGAATTCCAACTTAAATGTGAGTAATTAAAACAGCGTCCATCGACCATGACCCTCGTGCGGAAGAGAAATAGAGTGTCTATGATAGGGTGACCATCTGGTATGTGTCGTTACAATTATTTCTGAAAACCAAATTAGTTTATGATGTTAGTGATTTTTGGATTCGCCTTATCCGGCATATTTTATAGGAATTCTGATTAATTTATTATGAAGAATGTGTCACACAAAACTTTTTGCCAGTTTGCGAGATTATATATATATATATATATATATATATATATATATATATATATATATATATAAATGATCGTACAATGTATAATATATATACATATATGTATATATTCATACTTTATGCCATGTTCGCGTACGAATGTTTCGATGTGTTTCATAAATGACGATCTCTCGAAATGGAATAATTAATTGAGGAAATTATTATAGCACGAATTATACAACCTTTGACTTTTATTTTAATCGTGCGAATGAAAATAAATAGACTGATGATTAAATTTCATATATATATATATTTGGTTTCCCACAGAGATCTTCCCGTAACATCATCATAAGCATTCGAAATTCATTCGTTTACAGAGACTTCGGTTTTTCCGTAAAATATCCTGTAAATGTAGCTGCCAGTAAAATTTTGCAATCGATCGATTTTCCCGCTCCCAAGCTAGGACATGTGAAGAGCAGCTATTGAAAAAGGCGACGCAGGGAACGGAATTGTAAACGTAAATTTTCACCCTCGGCACCCGTTGCCACCCGTTACCGCCCAACGTGAACGTATGTTTCGCATTGCTCGGTTACAATTATGTTTCTTTTCTCCGAGTGAATGGAGAATCGAGCGAGGCGATGCGATGAGTTTCATTGTAGAGTACAAGAGCACGCAACTCGCGAAATAATCCCATAAGAATCTGGCGATTGATTATTAAGTAAATCTGCTCGTTTTATCATGGATAAAGCCAAATTAACTTTATTAAGCAATAATAAAGCGATACCTAATCTCGACAGTAATTTTTTTTTCAAGCAATTTTACGAGCACTGATTTGAGAAACGATAGGTCATATTTGAAAGCCCAATTGGAACGCGTAGTAACAAGGCGCCAAAACGAAAGATCGCAGTTTTATGTCGGAGCGCGCGACCTAGTGGAAAAAGGCGTGGCGCATTAAAAAAAAAAAAAAGTGACAAAAAAGCCGAGACCTTTTTCATCTCATTCGCCCAAAGTTTTCCTCGGGACAGATCAACGAATTTACGCGATCTTTTTCTCTCTCACTCATGCGCTACGCCGAAACTGATCGAAACTTTCCGATTCGACGGCTTTCTCCAGCAGTGCCTGGTTCGAGGATCGGGCCGTAGGTGACGCGACGATGGCATAAAAATACTTGACAGGTCTGCTGGGATTGTTGGTCGTTACGTCGGGGGTTAGGCTGGCTTACGATTTTCTCGTTGCGCAGCATTCCTATACGGATTTTTTTTTAATTAATCAATTTCTCAGAGGCATAAAATGAATATTGCAGTCGAAGAAAGTCGCTGATCAGCAGATTTTGACACCGTTTTCGTTTTGGCGATTTAAAGATCGTGACGCGCTGCTAGCGGTCGGGGAGCAGAACTAAAACGTACCGCCGACACGAGTTTACGATAAGTGCACAAAAAGTACTGCTTACGTTAGTTTCTGATAAATTTGCGAAAAATGAGAGTAAGAATTAACGAAATCCTAAAACAGTACAGTACAAAAAGTGTTATAGAAGGGTGAAGAGTGCGCCATGGATTTTTCTTTTGCTAACGTAGACTGCGGTAAGGGACTTAATTTTTGAAAAATGTGTTAATACTAATTTAAGTTTTCATTTTAATCCTGAATCTGAAGTTTCTCTCAAATTCCAGGACACGATGCATTTTATGATATTGAATCGACGAGCAATCATAAAGAGTGGGCCAAATAAGAAAACAGTAATTTACGGCTGTTGTGACAGCTATGTTTCTGAACGGTATACGTGTGTTACAATTATGAAGGGAAATAAATCTGTTTAAAAAATTACGTAGACTTAATTTCTTTTGTGTTACATTATGCATTTAATTATAATGTAATAAAGAAAACAATTATGTCGGATGTATTCTTTTTCTTTTTAATATGGAATAGAATTATAAAATATGGTACAACATTTAAGTACAGACACCTATTTTTCAATGAAAAAAAAAAACAAGTTCTGGCCGTGTAAACACTGTATTATTGTCTATACTCGTAATTTTAGAATTCAGAGAAAACACCTTCAATTTTATTAAATGACGTAAAGAGCTTCAATCCGAATCTAAACAGTGTGAGTGCATAAGATTAAAAAACAACTAAGTTAAACATAACTATTAAAAAGGATCAAGATTGAAGTTGAAGTCCAAGATATTAAAAAACAAAAATTAATAAAAATTAGGGGAAAAAACTTGGTATTTTTCTTCAACAGCTCCGTCGTAATATACATGAAGAATATTCTCTTTTATCGCAATGCTTCATCCACCACTATTGTCATTCTTTCTCAGTGAATCGTTCAAATTATCTGAAGTAAATGTTCAAACTTATCCAATTAAATGTCAATTGAAAGCTGAGCTGTATGGCGTTCTTAATCAAACGAGTGTACCAACCTTCTGAAAAGCGTAAATAATCCCATTAAAATAACTGCCAGTTACCAATCTACAAGTAAAACAATAATCTTTTTTTGAAAGCATTTCGCGAATAAACAGAATTTAAAATATAATTTTTGTTTTTTCATATTTACAAAAGAGAAAATACAATTAATCTGTCTTTACACAAAAAAAAACGCTCCGATTTCAAATGGAAATTCGTATATTTTGCAAAGATATTCAATATTTATGAGTATAAACGGCCATCAAACACTGTCGCCAATATTTTTTTACGCTCTAATTATATGTACACCGCGTGAGTCAATCAATTGAGCAAAACTAAAGCAAATAGAATAAATAAATAAAGGTAATGCCAAGTATACGTACAGTAAGTATGCAAATAATCATTTATACGTATATAGTTCGTACGCATAAGCCAGTTTCAGCATCGTCGCATTTTATTTTACATAATCGCTCGATAGTGTATATATATATGCTCGAGTAAAGAAGATCGGCACGTATCAAAAGAAGATTTATGGCCTGTCGTCAGTCAATCAAAAAAAACTATTATACCCTTTTTATTGTGACGATCGCGTAATTACCGATTGATTATAAAGATAAAGTCTGTATATGCCGATCGTTCATTAATAAGAAATTGATTATGGTATCATATTATAGTCTAATATTGAAATTCCTTGTGTAAACAGGTATATTGTATATGTGTATATAACGATACGAGTATACTAAACTTGTCGAACCTGTTTAAAATTTCATTTCATTTCCAGCGCATGAAATCTGCTCTCTATCTTGCCCTCTATCAATCTTTCTCTCTCTCTCTCTCACTCTGTCTCTCCCTCAGTGTATAAAAATTTTTAAGCCTATATATATAGTGCTAGCTATATCTTCGAAAGTGAGAGAACGTGTTGCTGCTGCTGTGCCGCCCTCCTCAACCCTTTCTCCCACCCCATCCCAATTTCGGCATATTTCCAAGTAATTTTGCGACGTATAAAAGGGAGATTAACTATCTGCTCGATGTTTTCGACATCGTTCAGGATCGCTTGTAAAATTTTGTTTCGTACGGACACACATACACACGCACGCACACACACACACACACACACACACAGAGAGAGAGAGAGAGAGAGAGAGAGAGAGAGAGAGAGAGTCAGAAAGACGTGTGTTATATGTTAAATTAGGCATAATCGGATTTGGACGTAGTAATTATTGAGAACAACTATTGAGAACCGCTGGTTTCGAAATAGGGATAGAAGTGGAGTGAATTCTAGTTATTAAGCGAGTATTAGCGTATAGTTATAGTTTAACTTTGGACTAGTAGGTTTATCAGCTATATCTGTCCAATGAGAGCGGTGTTGCGAGCGAATGTGTATGCATGCGTGCGCGCGTGCCTCGGTCTAGTTTTGATTTTGGGCCGCCGCCTCGGTCATCGGAATACAATGTATATAGCTAATTATTAATTGGCGCAGCTGATAATTAATTCTCGCCCGTCTGAAATTGCGCGCCAACTAGATGTACGGCTAGCTTCTCGCGTTGACAGGCAAAAGGGCCTCGTCGAGTGTTTTACGTTTGAACCCTCTGCCACCCCACCCCCCCCCCTCTGTGAAAACTTCATTGTCCGAAAAGTACAATCGAATGGAATTATTTCGGGGGTTGGTTTTTTTTTTTTATCTCTCGCATTAATGGATTGGTTATACGCGTCAGGGAAAATTCGCCGTTCGTCGGAGAGGGTGGAAAATGCATCGTGATTAAAAAGTATATATAGGGGATTTTCAGGATTATATGATTATTATTATAGTCGAAGTTACGGTAATCCAAAAATTTGTGAATCCGCGAACGAAATTCCGTTTGTTTTTTTTTTTTTTTTTTTTTTTCATCGAAGTTTGTAAAAGCGTTCTCTCGCTTCGTTACTGGCTTACGCTGATCCAGGCGAAATTTGTCGGCGCAGACCGCAAAAGTTCGCATTGCTTCACCGTCAATTGTTCTAACAAAATTTCGCGTCGCTCCGTTCGTCCTTATGCAAATAATAAATAATGAACCATTGTCATAAAGGTACATTATGGCATATGAATACAATGTATATGTGAAAAATATAAAAATATAATTATTTATTAAATAGGTTTTTTTTTTTAATGTTTATTAAATCGTAGAAAATAAGGCTATTTGAAGAATACGATAATTTTTGTGGCAAACCTTTTGCTCACAAGGTTATATAGGTAATGGATTATTTTTATATGCCTCTTTTTTATCCAATTGGTGTTAGATCAATACTTAATACGTGCCAGTTTGACAAATAACGCAGTAAGAATATTTTTTTATTTTTAGTTCTTTACGTTTGCCTGTAAATCATTATTAAGAACACCTCAAAGAATTATTTCTAATTGACATCTACGTGTTTATATTGAAAAAGAATCGGATTGATGGACTTTTCATTTTTAATGGAGGGGTGATCGGAGAAACAGAGATTACAAAAATTAGCATTATTACTTGGCAGACCGATAAGAATCACTAATCAGTCCATTCTTATCAAAGTCGAAGAGTTTCCATTTTTTTTTTTTTTTTTGGGCACTTTTTTTAGAGTCGGAAAATACAGAGAAAACTTGTATTCGCAGCTCAGCCGACGAAAACAATATGACATTGTAAGCGAATCAGCTATGAGACACTTTATAAATTCAAATGTAACCCTCAGAGCGTGGCTAGAACTACCCTGTCATCAACACAAAGTTTCTCATATCCGATTCGCCTTCAATTTTCCCTTAACGATCAGACTCAATTGTATTGTGCCGGACAAATGAAGGTAAATAAAGAACGTTTAAAGTGTCAGTAAAGTATGAGCTTTCGCAATGTCGGCGGGGGGGGGGCTGTAAGGTTTACATACTTTTCCAAAGGCAAGTATCGTTTAAAATTAAGTTTTTATTTCAAGTTTCAGTTAGTGCGTCTTCCTCGTCACTTTCGTAACGTATACGTCATATAAGTCGTTTACCGAGGCAATAAAATCATTCTCGAAACAACCCAATGCACTTTGTATTCTGTATATACGTACAGTCCTCGACATATCGTAGAGTACAAATCAGATTCTGGTTAGTAATACGGCTGATGTCCTCACGTACGTAATAACTCGCTAGATCCGAGTAGTATTTTCCTGTAATTATTCGATTTCCATAATATTCTATGTATTGCTCTATTAAACCTAAGCAGATTTACTTAATTTTTCTCTACATAGGTAATGTAAGAAAAAGATAGGAATTTCTATTTTGAATCTGCTTCAATGACCTTTTTTTTTGCTTCGATATAGAGACAAGTAGGGGTTTCCTAGCGTAGGATCGAAAAAAATAATCCTATTGTGTACGATCGAGTTGTTGCTTATATATTATTTATCAATTATTAACATATGTAATCTGTGCGATAGGGGATAATGTGTTAGCCAGACCACCAGAGATGGACGTCTGTTCGATTTCAAGACAGTCGGATGTTTTTTAAAGCGCAATAAAATTGAAGTTTGTTACATGTACCTGGATAATTAATAATAATATATGTGAAAACATAATTATATATATATATATATATATATATATATATATATATATATAGAGAGAGAGAGAGAGAGAGAGAGAAGTGATGTTAAGGAATTCGTTAAATGTAATAAAATTTTTTATTTTAAATATATATTTAAAAAAATAGAATACAGGTATTTATTTGAATCAAGGAAACGTGTAGGTACTTAATTTAAATTAATTTCGTCTTAGATTAAATCAGTTCTTCATATTTTAATTTTCCGCCTACTAATTCTATTTCATATTTCGTTTATTTGTGAGACAGAATGTAATAATACTTCCAGTTGAAATAAAAATATTTTGAATAAATTTTATATAGAATTCTTTAGATATCAATTAGTTTTCCATGCTAGGATTTAGATGGATATTCCTACTAATATTTTAAATAGTATGGGAGATACACACAATAGAATCTATTATGGTTTCTCCGCTAGATCTCAATTATAAATAGGGATAACTAACTCTATCCGTGAAGGATTCGATGCTAAATTTCTACAAGGGATATGGTATACACACACACACACAACACACACACACACACAAATTATCTTGGAACATACATTCTTCCTTTTAAGTCATCACTCAGAGCAGTGGGATAATAATTTCCTGGAATTGTATATATACATAAAGATGCATTGTCGCCTTTTTTTTGCACACCCTCTCTCCTATACTGCCTGCGAATCATTCTCGGTGTTGCTATATATATAGCAATGTATATGCGAATCTGCAGTGAACAGAGAGAAGAGAGAGAGAGAGAGAGAGAGAGAGAGAGAGAGAGAAAGGGGGGGGCTGGGGCGGGCATACAGATAGACAAGACTCTCGGACGTTTCGCGTATAATTGGGATTGATTATGGGCACGGCTCTCGCGATTGCGCGCAAATTGATTGCAGCCGGCCGCGGGAATGCGCCGCGGGCTGCTCCGGAGTCGGAACGAAATACACATCGCTACATGTATATATATATATATATATATATATATATATATATATATATATGGTATATATACGCATTCGCATGCGCACGCGCTATGCAGGCGGCTCGTCGGGTCTGTACGGGTGGCGGGGGGGGGGCGTTACAGGAGGAGGGATGAAAAAAAGAGTCCCGGGACGCGCGCGCGTTCGCATGAATGCATGCATGCGTCGCATCCGTGCGTACGTACGGATATGAATATTGAACGATATACGCGCGGTGATTGGGCGCGCGGTGCGACGCGAACGGAATATTGGGATTTTTCACGATTCCGTCGTACATGCGTACGTAGAGGCGCGGTGTGGCGAGGCCGGGGACGGCGGCCGATACGTGTAATGGGGGAGCTTGCGCGGGCGACGCGGTTTACGCGGCGCTCGATTAACGGATCGACGATGGAATCCGCATTGCATTATCGTATTTTTCCGTTCGCGGGCGATCGGTCGCTTTCGCGGCGGCCTCGCGAAATCGGATGCGCGATTTCCCGATGGAATTCGGGGGCTCTACGGACTGCGGCGAAATTTCGCTCGATTACGCGAGACCTTTGCGGAGGGGGGCAAGAGTCCACCCCCCTTCCATTGCGACTGGGGCTCGACTCCTCGAACGCTTTAACGAGGCGTCGATTTCACCCTGTGCAGGGTCGGAAGAAAAGAAAAACACGCTAACTGCTACACGATTGTAGCAATTCGACTGTAGACGAAGCGCGGATTATAGACTATTTGTTAGGATCTCCTAGCTTTTTCATACCGAACGACGAAGAAAGGACATTTAAATGTATTACAGATAGAAATTCTTATCTTTCTCTTACAGTTGCTATAGCTTACATATGATCATGTAGGACATGGGGGGGGGGTTAAATAAATCTAACTAGATTCAACAGAGTAATTCATAGAGTGTTAAGGAAATTAAATAATTATATATAGGAAAAACCTATACTCTGATCTATCAAGTTATTACGTATGTAATAACTTATTATGTAATATCGGCGCTGTTACTAACTAGAATCTAGCATGTACTAGGGACACGTCGAAGACATTTCTACGCGGTTAATTCGATGCATATACCTCATCTGTACTTTCTGACGTTCCGATTAAATTTTACGCGGTGCCTCGTGAATCCGAAATTTGAAAAAGAATTAATTTCCTTGGAGCGCTCCGACAGCTCGTTTTACATCCGTTTCAAGCAGTAGGCCAATTATTTATGTAGTCTGAACTTTTGTTTTATAATTTTAAATTTTTATAAAATATAATTTAAAAGTGGCTTGTATGTTATAGAAGTACCGTTGACGATGAATTTAATGCTTTATAAAAATGGCCATATTAATAGAATTATATTTAAAGAATTATATGTAAAAAACGTAGACACGTCATATACGCGTATAAGACTTGATGAATGGAATTTTTTGAAAACTAAACCTGTCCTCCGTAATTAGTTCCGAGACTTTCCGAAAAACCATTGGCTGAGCAGTCCTGCGCGAAAATACCAAGTGATTATCTTTCGCATCGGCGCGACATCGCGCTACGTTACCGAGGATCGGTTCGCGATCAAACGGCGTCGCCGCCTCGTCTCCGCGCGTTTTTTCCCCAACGTTCGCGGCGTATTTTCGAAATGCGCGTATTTTCGCGGGCGTCTCGTCGCTCTCCCCGCCCTCGCGGCGAATTAATCGAGAAACAGCGAGCTCGCGCATTTACTCGACAGCAGGCGTTTTCATTGTAAACTCCGGCCTAGCCCCTCGACGATATTGCGATGGGACTAATGTTCGCCGCCGTAGATTAAAACGGGATTTTGGTCGATGATCGCGGTGCCAAGTGCGCCCCTGGCTGGAGAGTCCAGGCGTGTAAGAATCTTAATCATTATGAAAATTGAGCGGAACGCTTAAAAGTGTTATTAGCGAATAATAAATATATTAGGTTTAAACGGAACTGCTACTTGGCGGTAGATCCTTACCGTGGCAAGAATCGAGCCGAAACTTGTGCCGCGAAGCTTTCGTCGGTTAATCGGCTAGCAATCTCACTTATTTAAATAATTTATTAAGTTACAGTTTTTTTTTCTTTTTTTTTTTTTTAACAAGCCAATAACGAGACTTGACAGCTTAATGCGTTTGTATTTTTTACGATGTATGTATTATATAGCAAATTGCTTCCATATATTATGTTATGTAATAAATATATATATATATATATATATATATATATATATATATATAATATAGTACGGTATAGTTTCCTTAATCCCCGGTGAAAGGCTCGTTTTGCATTTGGCCATAAATTTCATAACATCTAGTAAAAAACCATCCTGAATTTTTTCAATATTTTACTTTTCAAAGACGTTGGGATTCTATGAATTTTTCATTTATGTAAAAGACGCGTAACCTAATTTATCTCTTGAAAAAAAAGGAAAAGAAAAAAAAAGTGAAAAAAAAAAGATCGCGTAACGAGTACACCGAATTTCAATTTACAAGACCTATGCAAATATTTGCAGTCGACATTTTTTCGAATTCTTCGACCGGGATTTCGATTTATTCAGCGGACGGTTGATTTATTGATTTATTTTTTCGAGCCACCCCCCCCCTCCTAGCGCCGACCGTACAAAACAAACTGATTGGACATTTATAATTTTGATAAAAAAGGCTTGAACTTTTTTAAAAAAGTAAAGAGAGAAAAAAAATCAAATTACACATGTGTATGAGCATTTTCATAGAAAATAATATTCACTGTAAAATGAAGAAAAATTTTACTTTCATGAAAATTGGTAAAGCCCTTGGCTTTCTTACATCTGAATTCTTTATATATATATATATATATATATATATATATATATATATATATATATATATATAATACCATACCAGCACAGCCCTCATGAAATATTTATAAAGCAGCTCCGCGCGAATATCGTGTGTAATTTGATTATTTATTTTAAAATTATAGGGATCCTAATTAAATCTCCGATGCTCCGGGTTATTAGCTCCTGCCTCTGCGCGAAGCCGATCTTTGCGGGAAAAAAAGGTATATATTATTATTATATCTTCCCGCTTCATATTCTTTCTCTTTTTCTGAGGAAACACATGTATATATATATATATATATATATATATATATATATATATATATATATAAAGGGAAGATTGACGCTCCATCCATCCTTCGATCTTCCCCCTTGCCAATAAAAAGCGTTTATTTATTATTTATTAGTCACTTCACCTTTTCCAAATACTCGGTGTCGCATATACGTGAGCGCCATGTATCATATATGCAGGCTGCTCTGTAATTATTTGTATCTATATATATATATATATATATATATATATATATATATATATATAGATATGTATGTATATGCGCGTGTGTATACAGACACAAGTCATGAAATATGCATAAGTCTATCGATGCGCTCTCGGTATCGGTCTTAATTTGTCGAAAAATGACAAGTATAGGGTGGTCGCCTCACGTTCGACACTATATATGTATATATATTGAACAAGTGCTTTGATAATTCGATTAAGACGTATATTAAAAATTAAATTGTCTTCTTTTTTTTTGTCGTGTCGTAAAAATTAAGGCTGGCGTCGGAGACCGAGATTAAAATATAGAGTCGCGACGGTGGCGTTGAAAGATTAATTTTACTTAAACGAGATTAAATAAATAAATAAAT
Source organism: Sycobia sp. Sy_11 (assembly GCA_018907035.1). Classification (NCBI taxonomy): domain Eukaryota; kingdom Metazoa; phylum Arthropoda; class Insecta; order Hymenoptera; family Epichrysomallidae; genus Sycobia; species Sycobia sp. Sy_11. The sequence continues at coordinate 4,480,789 of JACCIC010000016.1, read as the reverse complement.
AAATATATATATATATATATATATAGTAATTATACTTGGAAAATAAAATTATTCATAAACCTGCTCAAGGACACTTTCTTTCTGCTGTTAAAGACTTTACACACACACACACGCGCGCGGACGGGCGCACGCACAGATAGAGCAAATTAAAAAGGCACCGATCGCGTAGCTGTGCTATATCATCAGCACCTCAGTATAACGCATTATCAAATTAAAATTCTGAAATAATACGATTTCAGTTCGAATTTTTCACGAAAGACATTCCGACTACGATTCGAACGGAGAGGATTTCAATTGTGAAATGGGAGTAGCACAATTGTGCTCGCCGCCCTCCTCGTTAACAATGGGAATTGGCACTGTCTTTATTGATAATCTAAATTCTTCTCGTCAGAATAAATTCGGAATCGAATCGTCCTCATTCGAGCTCTGAGTTGGTATTTTTTTTTCTTAAATAAATGAATTGGGATAAGATCCGTGCAAAATGTATATTGGAGTCTTCCTCGTTAAAAATTAGAGGTGGGATCGTCTGAGCTTGAATTATAGATTCAAGTCCTAGTCGGGATCTTTTTCATTAAACATGTAAGTTTGCTGGAGACCAGTTCAAAATCTGAGTTGGTCCGTCATTTCTTAATTATCGAAGTTGGCCTTCGTTCCTCTCCACAATAGAATTCGTTTTCATTTTCAAAATTCGAATTGTGATCGTGGCCATTAATATTCGGAGTTGGACTCGTCACTATCCAAAATTCGAGCTCGTTATCAGGTTGGCGATTTACTGTAACGATAATTATAATCGAGCCAATACGAAAGTCGTAAGATCATCGTCTTTAAGGGGTTGACTGAGAAGAAAGACAAGAACACGCGCCCATCGATATGTATTGGAACAATTTCGAGTAGGATGAAAATTTTAATTATCCATGAGTTACGCTCAACGACTAAGCCAATTAAAAAAAAAAAAAAAACAATGGATATGCACGTGTATAACTTCGGTTCCTATACGCAGGCCAACAGATCGCTCAATTTCCCTCGATTAACGAGCATCGCGAGCGCGTCCATTTCCCTTCTCTTTATTGCTCCCTGCCTCCCTCCCTCTCGTGCTCGAACTCTTTCTCATTCGTTGTTTCCTCCGTTAATTTCGCCCTTTCCGACTCCCCCTCCCACTTCTATAAGAATCTTGGCTCTGCGCTTCGTTCGAAGATAAGACGTTTCCCGGACGGAAATCGTAACCCATTCCCCCTCCCCCCACCTCCTTAGCAACGTAATTCAGAAGGGCAGAAGTTAAGCACACGAGAGAAGTTTTCATATAATAAAGAGTGCAGAGCGTCCAGGAGATGATAAGCGCGTGCGCCGGAAAAAGGAACAGTCCTCCTAAATATATATATATATATATATTAGATACTGCTGCACGCTGCGCTCCCACGACAACAGTTTCGCGCGCAAGCACACGAGCCTCGAGGCGCTCATCTCTCTCTCTCTCTTTCTCTCTCTTCCTCTCTCTCTCTCTCCACCTCGCCCAAATGAATTTTGTGCCGTCTGCCGCTGTGCCTCTCTCACCTTTCCTAAGCATATACGCATACAGTGCGCGAAATGCACCGCGCGCAAGGAGGCGCGCGGGCGGTGACAGGGAGGAAGGCAGACGCAGCCTTTTAGCTCGTGAAAATATTCCGTGCTCGGAATAAACAAGCCGCGGCGGCTCGGGTCCTGCTCGCAGCCAATTGCGCTGTCTCGATCCGTCTCGAGCGCCCCCCCTCCCTCCCTCCCAGCCTACACATTTCTATTGTTATACGCACCTCCGCGTGCATACGGATATAACACGTATGCGCGAGTCTGTTTAAAATACACAGCACAAGAGGCAGAGAGGGGGGAGGGGGAGATAGAGAACGCACCACGGCCGCGACGGCGCTTCGCCTTTTCCCTTATTATACGTCTTAATTACCCCGCATGTATATTATATACATGCACATATGATAAGGAAGCGATATAAAGGGAGCAGTCGTATAGGTATAGCGTCTTACCATATATCCGGTGCGTGATGCGCAGGCTCGCGTTATAAATAGCAATGAGAGAGAGAGATAGAGAGAGAGAGAGAGAGAGAGAGAGAGAGAGAGAGAGAGGGAGAGAGAGGAGAGTTTCCTTATAGTTCAGGCGAATTCCGCTCGAGATACGCTTTCTAACTGGATAGACCAGGATGGGAAGGTGAGGAAGGGGCGTGAGGGAATGGCACTCAATTACGTACGTGGATTAATGCGCAACGAGGACGTTACCGCGCAACGCTATGTGTACCCCTTCCCCACGTCTATATATATATATATATATATATATATATATATATATATATATATATAGACAAGTTTCCAGCTAATACGTGACTTACGTGTCGATGACGTGACGACGACGACGACGACGACGACGACGCGACGACGCTGCCGGCTAGACCGCGCGCGCGAATTCCCGATGGCGGTGCTACGGGGAGGGGCGGGGGGGGGGAGCGCGATTCCGCCTCTTTCCCTCATCCGCCGCCGCGATGCCCGCGCGGTCTTCGCGCGCGCGCGGGCGCAACGTTTGTTTGTCGCACACACGTGTTTGTTTGGCGATGCGCGATTGCGCGACGAGGTTCATGCTCCGCGCGGCGGGCTCGAATTAGGGTTCCGATGTAGGGGGCCCGAGGGTGTTATTATTGGATCGGGGCTCGGTTTTTTCCCTCGGGCGGACACGTCGGGTTGGAGAGGGTAGGGGGAGGCCGCGGCGGCCGGGGCAGAGAGGGGGGGAGGGGGGTTCGGTTATAAAAGACGAGGCGTCGGTGGAATACAAAGTTGCGCGGGTGGTCTGGCTTTTTTTTTATTTCTTTTCCTTTAACCGCCGACACGAGGGGCCCGGCTAATTCGCTTTTCCCTTTTTCTTGATACGCGACGGTCCGTGCGGCGAGGTAGCTCCACATATATATATATATATTTCCTTGGGTACCGGAGCTTTGGTAATTAAGCTGATTCCTCGGTCGACCCTGCGTGGGTTTTCGGCTTATGGCCGACCCGAAACCTTATACGGATTGCTTTTCTGTAATTTAGTTTTGCCACTGACATTAGATTGTTGCTTATACATCGCTGGGCTTGATATCTTCGCAATCCAGTATTATACGTTTGTTAAACTTTTTGACCATATTTTCTTTATCTTTGCGTAGATTGTCAAGGAAGAATACCGACTAGATTTGGGGCTCATCTTATAAATCACAGATGTCCTGAGATATTCAAAATTCATTTTGCGCTCGATAATAATATTTTATTTAACGCATCCAAGAATATCGATGCACGTAAAAATATACTTGGGAACAGGGTTAAAAATAATATAGAAATTCGCCAATATTATTTCAATGACGCCGACCGTAATTCGATAGGCGAGCCTTTCAGGATCAAGAGATCTGTGTATTTTTACATTCATATGAAATACGAACGACGCTAAATATAAAACTTCTACAATCGTAGAATAAATTTAATGGGCGATAGTGCTGTCAGGCCGTTGCGAATGAGTAACGGAACTATACTAAGACACGAATCGATTCAACTAATCAATGGGCTGCGACGAAATTTATCATAACGAGCTATTCCGCCACAGCGACGTTCTCGAAAATAATCGAGAATCTTAACTTTATTCCGTCCAAAGTACAAGTACGCCAATTTTTACGGTAAATAATTCTAACCGTACGAATGCTTCTTCGCTTATTTCCTAGAATATTTTTAGCCCCCGACGTATAATTTCGTTCCTTATTCGCGAAACATGCAACTTTAATGCATTCCCCGTCCCAGAAAATACTTTTCACGATTTCAATATCCGATGTATCATGCAATACATGCGAATGACGTGAAAGCAGCATCTGGCGCGCCGCATTCGATTTTGGGGGGAGTTAGAATTTTAAAATTGAAAAATATCGAGTCCGCAAGTTCCGCAGAAGAAACTCGAATGATAAGAAGAAGAAGAGAGGGGCGAAACGGTTGTATCGCACGGCAATACGCTTCGCTCGTCGACGAAGCTATAATTTTACGAAAATCTCGTCGAAATTAGCAAATTGTCCCGCGCCAAATTGTCCCTCGGACTTTTGTGCCACCGAGCTCGTCTTATCCTCTGCCACCGTCCACCCAGCGCACCCGACAAACAAAAAAAAAAAAAAAAAGTAGAGAAGATCCGTACCGGCACGGCCCCCCCCCTCCCCCGAGGACTCGGCTCGTAAATTAGCCGGGAGGACGAGCGAAATGACGCCCGCTTAAGATTCCGGCGTGGCCAACAATCCGCCACCTGAATAATTCAAATAATTCATCGATAACGCCGACGGCGAACTGGAAACTATATAAGCCCCACCAGCCGGCGTGCGTCTGAGCGTTAGCTCCTTTAACTTAGATATATATATATATATATATATATATATATATATATATATATATATATAAGCATTAGGACGCGACGCGGCGAGCTTAATAGAAAAGGACGCCTCGCGCGTCGGCTCTCGGGGGTTACTTATCGGCTTAATTCGCGTGTGCGGCAGTCATTGGGCCAAGCGAGAAACTCGAGCTAACGCAGCGGCGCGGGGCGAGAGAACGTCAACAAGTTTAGTTCCAATTCCTAAACAATTTACCGAATTGGAAATGATGGAGTGGTGGTGGTGGGGGGGGGGATAGAGAGAGAGAGAGAGAGAGAGAGAGAGAGAGATAAACAGAGAGGTCACCGACACATCTGGTATAATCATTCATACAGTCTCTACGGGATTCCCTGCTAAATGTCTGCTTGGGCAAGAAATCATGCGATAGTTGATCAGATAAAAATGGATAAAAATCGAGAATCCAATTTGCACCACACGTACGCTCGCACTAATTAATTAGTAAATATATCTCTATCATATATTAAAGGATAAACAGTTCAAAAAAATACTTTTTATGTAATTTTCGAAGGCAAAGCTCTTCAGAAGACGGTAGTCCAATAGAAAGTGATGAATCTAAGTTTTCACAACTATATGAAATTCGTTTCTCTTTCCGATGAACGTCGTAGAATTGTCAGTCGTCGATCAGTAAAGTATGTCCGTGAGATATGTCTATATTTAAGTGTTGTGTTTTTTATAAGTTTTATTGTGATTCTTAACAGATTTGCATCTATTGGATCCCAACAAATACAGAAGAGACGCGCAGTTGTTATCTATCATAAATGAGTTTTTGCCTTCGCAATCCCATATTACTCTCCAGCTTTAACGGATATTTATTCCGCGCTTAATTTCTAGTTAGAGAAAGAAAGAGTTTAGTCTGCGTACCTCGAGGCGGATATCCCATATCATCGCATCACATCTTACGCAAATGAACTCGATTATAGCTTTGTAATTAGCAAATTGTCGGAAATATTTCACTGTCTCTCTATTGAACAAACTATTATCCGCTTGCTATCGAACACGCTTTGCATTTCATTACCCATTCGGAGCTATTCCACTATTGTTGAAAAAAGATCTTTTTATTGCCCTTCTTTTATTTCTTTTATTCGCCGTTCTTATTCTTAAAGCTTCTTACCATCCCGAGTTTGCCATGATCCTATGCCTAAGTTCTTTCAAAGTTTTCCCGTTATTTAAAACAATACCTGCGTTCTTTCCGTGCTAATGTATTCGGCGACCGTGTAAGTCGCCACATGGATACAATAATCATGACTTATTTTCGGCAATAGAAACAACGTTTACGCATCTTACATACTTTAATATGTAATTAGAAAAAAATCGACAATTGTTATTCTAAAAGAAACGATAATTATTTATTGCTTGATAATTAACATTGTGAAATAGTAATTTACATCTGTTCAAACGTACTGCGAATTAAGAAATATTTATGGACGAGCATCCATAAAAGATCGAGCAAATTTCATAATGCGCCAGGAGACGTGGAATTTCTCAGAGATACCGGGATTAATGGGGCGGGGAAAAAAGGCTGGATAAATTGGTGGTGGTAGGTTAGGTTAATCAACGTCGGGGCAGCTGCTGCCGCGGGCATATTAGATTGCTGGACAAACCAGTTGGAAATTCGGAGTTCAGCAAATCGCCAGTTTCTTCGCGATTCGCTTAACCACGTGTCGATTTATTAGTCATCGCTTATGCCAATGGCAGCATTTATCCCCATTGAATTAGATTGAATTATTTTACAGAATTTTCGAAATTTTACAGACGCGATTCTATTGGCCGAGCCGAGAGACGGACCTGGCGTATTTTCTATCTTGATGGATTATTAAGCTTATTCTGAATTTTAACGGGGCCTCGGCGCGCAAACAGTAGATCCCATTAAAATTGGAAGATCGGCAGGGTTAAAAATAAGCTCGCAATCGACATTACTGATTTTCATAAAAATTATCGATGTATTAGATTAAACGTTGTCTTCAAAATTTATTAAAGATTTATTGTCTATTTTTTTGATTTCAGGTGCGTATCGCAAACGAACTTTACGGCAAGATTAACGTCTACGAGCAATCGTAAGTCATGCATTATTATTACCAATACGTATTTAGCTAGTAAACGATCGAGTACTTTAGAAATATTTGTTTATATTTAAATTAAATTTTGTCGATGTCCAAAAAAAAAAAAAAAACAAACAAAAGAATTAATAGGTCTGTATTCGTTTTTCTAACTTGGATAGACGACGTTTATAAAATAAATTTATTTTAGATAGTTATGAAAGTTATTCAAAATTTATTAAAGTTGTGTAATGTATTTTTAAATACCACTCTTTCGCATCTATCTTTGAATATTCTAATTATTTTTCATTATACAATAAAACTGTACTGTCTATTTTTAAATTCGTCAATATGTCTAGAAAATAGAAAAACAACTTTATCAGCCAATTACACGGTAATATGCATATGGAAATTATTTCACATAATCGTATTGAAATTTTTGTTACGTCTAGCTTTTAGTCATAACGTTACGCGATATATTAAATTATATTTCTCTAAAAAAGCTTTTATGTTGGAAGAAATATAAATAACAATGCGAATACAATTTTTGAATTTACGCTGGGTAGATTAATAAATCAGTTTTTCTACAATTTAGCCCATCCGTAAAAAGTAACAGTTTCGACAATTTTATCTATTTTTGCTTTTATTTATAATAAAAAAAAATAACTCGTATTTAACGATGTTTGCGAATATATATATATCGCTATATTTAATATTTCAATTAATAGTTTCGTTAATAATTTTCCGGGCATTTAAATGAACTAGATTTCATAACCTTTTATATCCCTTTGATCAGATCAGAGCGAACTCGAGACGAGAGGAGCTAAGGTCCTAATGAAATTACTCTTCCTTAATTAATTCGCCAAAAGTGCCTCTCTCACCCTCATCCACCCCCCCCCCCCCGCGCCACCCTAGCCGCCGATCCCGGCGCTTCGTTAAAATAATTAACATCCCGCTCGTTTACAGCTCCGTTTTTTTTTTTTTTTTTTTTTTTTTTTATCAAACCTTATATATTTCTGGTATTATATTAGTCTGGCGTTGGCTTTGAATAATTTCTGAACAGAGCAGGAGGCCGCGCGCATCGGGGCCGCGGACCCACCTCGCATTCTGAAGAAAATAAAAGAGCCCTGATTAAAATATATAGCCCAGCGTACGTTTTGCAGCGCTTCCCACTGTATATATATATATATATATATATATATATATATATATATATATATATATTAGATATATATATATACACGTACGTGTATCAAATTCTATGCTATTTCATATTGCGCGCGTAAAAAGAGGATTGATTGCATTTATAAATTAAATTTCGTGCGATTAGCAATACCAATTTGTAATCCGGGGAATGACTGTTAAATTTAGTGAGCTTTTTGTCAACTCAAGTTAGTTAGTGATCCTTTGATATGCGAAATTACAGATTTAATCTATATTAAAACTAACAACGATAGTCAATATAATTAATTAATCCATAAATTATTAATACGTGTTTTTATCAATATACAATCGTTATATTTCTTTATTATTTTCTCTATTACCATATCTTTAGCACTGCAATTGATGGATAATACGAAAATAACTTTCATTCAACACTCGAACAAGACGAATATTTATTTAGATTTTATTTATTTAGATATATATTTATTAAACACTTATAATTATCTGTCGCTATTATCACATTTTTATGCGTTTGTATACTTCGTCTTGGACAAGAAAATTTCGGTTTGCATCGGATATACTAAGAAAAAAATTCCAACTTTGGTATTTCGTATCGTAGCTGAGGTTGATATTCATATACTTACGCTCACAGGATTATTAGTCAATTTATGAGTGGTGTGATAATAGGGGGAGCAAAGTGCTTTTTTCAGAAATTTCTGTAATTCAGAATGTTTATATTGACAAGTTTGTTAGTGAAATGATGTGCCGTCTTGAGAATTCAAATTAAAAAGTAATTATTTTTAAAATTAATCAACATCAGTCCAAATTCAGAAACAGCAATGACTCCGCGAGTTTCTTTCATAATTTGTAGTGAGAGAGTGAGAGAGTGAGAGAGGGAGAGAGAGAGAGAGCACCACAGTATAAACGCACCGATCGAATACCAAAACCACCATCCGTAAAAATTGCTAACAAGGTTTGGAAAAAGCAGCACAGTTCGCAAACTGTGAAATATCCCATGTGAATTGCGTCGGGGTGAGAGCCATGAAATTATCGACCGAGCAATCAGTTGCTTCTCGAGGCGCGTATCGGCCGCGGCATGCATTGGCCTTATTTAACGGGCGCGTCCGCAGACAACCCGCGCGCAAGGGAGAGAGAGAGAGAGAGAGAGAGAGAGGCACAGCGGGCGGCGCTCGTGCGACGCGGAAGCGCGCGCCTGAAGCCGCGAGAGCTTGACCGTGGGAGGCTGAAGAGAGCTCCGACGATGGTCGGCGGCGGCGTCGCAGTCGCGGCCGGGGGATGAGGGGCAAAGTTAACGCGCGGCCGCGTCAGTTTTAATCCCCCTCCCATCCCTCGTGCGGACTCAACCGCCGGTTTCGCGCCCGCGGTCGCGCGGTTATATACACATCTATCTGTCTCTATATGTGTGTGTGTGTGTGTGTGTGTGTGTGCGTGCGCGCGCGCGCATCTAATTCAAGAGAGTGCGCATGGAGTTCGAGAGAGGTGCGATTTTAATTATCAGCGCCGCGGCCGCAGCGCGCCCGAACTTCCGCGTCGTCTTCGCCGCCGCTCGGCGGCTGCCTTTGGCTTTAACTCGTCTCGCTCTTATATGCCACATGACACATACGTACACGTGGAATTGTCTGTCAGCACTTGTGTTCATCATATATATATATATATATATATATATATATATATATATATATATATATATATGATTGTTTTTTATTTACGTGTACCATTCATAGCGTGTGTACACTACATCTGTCTTTCTCACGCGCGCCCCGACTTTTTACCTCCTCTCCCGTTTCAATTTGACGAGCTTTTATATTTAATAAAGTAAAAAGTGAAGAGAGTCGGGCGGGTGGAGGGAGAAAGGGAGTATTGGCTTTGAACGGATGGGCGAGCGGGCGAGTTTATTATAGCGATAAACAGTTTTCCTTTGTTTTAATGCTAAAAGTTGGCCGTTGCTATAATAAGGGTGGTTATAAGCGCGCGCGTGTGTATATATATATATATATTGGTCCTTCAATTCTTTTTTCCTCTTCTTCTCCGTCCTTCTTTTTTCGCCTCGTTCCCCCGATCGAGGTGATCGATCGTTCAGTCGTTCTTTTGTGATAGCCGCGGATATACGCCCCTCCCGCCCCCATTCTTTTCGATGCGGCGATTGTTTTAAAGCGTATGCATGGATATATATATATATATATATATATATATATATATATATACCATTTTCCGTATATGCTGCGTCTTATTGCAGTAATTTTATGATTAAAAAGTGAACGATAGGAAATAATACGGATTCTATTTTAATATGTGGAATTGATCGAACCGTCATAATGATTTATTGCGGGAGGCAGGTAATAAAATGAAAGCCGTTCATTTTATTAATTCAATCGGATCAAAGTAATATTTTCTTCACGAATGAGCGCGAACATATAAAAGAGTTCCTTGTAATAATATAAACTTGAGACAATGATTAATAAAGTAACAAATATTTTGAGACTAAATTGTAATAGTTCGCAATAATGTGAAAAATCATTTCACGGAGCGCGTAAATTGCACGCGCAGAATAGGCGAAAAAGCGTTAGGGATGATATCCTCTTAACATTACGACCAGTGAACGCATCCAGATTTTGGATCCCCTATCCGGATGCCAATTGTATTCAAATCAGATTACCCCGCTTAAAGAGCAAACGGGATAAATCCAAGTCGAAATCCCGCACGGTGTCATCGAGTAATCGCGCGGGAAAATTTCTGCACCGCGATAATTTTGACTTTAGCCGCGACGGGCGTGGCGGGAAAACTTTATGGGAAATAGGGAAAAAGTGAAGACGAATGAACGGCGGGGGCGAAATGACTTTTTCATCCGTTAAGTCCTAAATGTTCCGGTAGATTCGAACTCTAAGGAAAAAGTAACGAAGTGGCGGACAAAAAGTTCACTTCGTTCGTCGAGTGGACAGACTCACATTCGAATTCTCTTCGTTGCAGATGAAGAACGGACTCTCCAAAAATTAATCAGCGAATGTTCACGGGCGGTCAGCGAACGACGATCGTGGCAATTGAATCATCGAACAATGACTGATCGAATTAAAAAGTTTGACAGCTGGCTAATTCGTCGGTAGTAGATTGGCGATTATTTGAAAGATAAATCAGCGAATGTACGGAGCAGTAGTGCGTAACAAGTGATCGATTGAACAACTGAACGGCTAAACACTGAGAATCAGTGAATGATTACTTTAGTAGCTCAGTTAGTAGCTTTATTAAGTTAACGCCATTCATGAGTAAAATATCGCTAATCGAAACAGATAAAGATCGCTGTTTTTTTTCAAGAATTTAACAAATATCTATACTTGCTGCGTAAACTTCGTCACCTATCCGTAATTATCATTGTGTATAATCGACTTTGTCGCGATTTTTGTCGGTCTTCTCAATAATACCAATGTATTTGCGTACTGATCGACATAAATTTTTCCCACTTACGAACAATTTGTCCCGCTCTGCGTGCACTGGATTCGAAAGTGAAATTGCTGCCGTAATACCGCGATGGTGGCTAGCTGTTTGTTGTTTTTTTTTTCTATTCTCACGGACAAACTCGAATTGTACACCGAGCGAACAGGTGAAAATTGCACTCGTTCGCGCTGGAGGGGCACCGAGGCAGAGAAAGAGAAGGGAAATTCGGCCGTCTTAAGTCACGAAATTGGCTTCGTTTTGTAGATCGTTGGGACGAATTGCCGCATTAAATACAACAATATCTCATCCGAGCCCCTCTCCTTTCTTTCTTTTCTTTTTTTACCATACGAACGCACGCGCGCGTGCTCGCGGTAATGGCGCACGCGCTCCCAACACGTCCTCATGCGCATAATTATATCGCGCATTACATATTTATGTGTTTCCATAGCCGAGGGACGCCTTCGCCGCGGGCCACGGCCCCGAAAGTAATCGCTGCGCGTGCTCCGGGCCCATGCTCGCGGCAGCAGCAGCAGCTCCTCGACCCCCCCCCCCACCCACATCTTTCTCTCTTTCGAAAAATCCCCCACGGACTCTCTCCGTATTATATACTAACTTTTACCTCCCCCCCTCCCACCACTCTCTCTCGCTCTCTCGCTCTTTATCTCGCGAGGGGTTAAACGGCACGGGGGAGTCGGCCGAGAACCGTAAATCAAACGGGAAGAAGCGCGCACGAAAACAGTAGGCCCTGTGCTCCATCGTAATTGCAGCTGCCCCGGCGACGGCGGTGGCGGCGGCGGCGCCGCGCATGTTTAGGATTTTCAAGACGACGGGAAAGAGGAACAAAGAGGGGGTTTTGGAAGCTGGCTTCCCCCCCCCCCCCACTCTCTGACGCCCGCCCTACCTCGCGTACTTTATCGCGCGTAAGGACGAGGCGAAAGTTTTATTCCGTCATATTTTTCTCGGCGTAAAGTCCGAAGTTTTCCCTCCCGCCCTCCCGTCGTCGCTGCTCCCCGCGGACGACCGACCTCTCGCCGCGCTAAGGAGAAGCCTCACGAACCGCCGCTGCAGTTTGACGGCGATAAATAAAGCCGAGCCGAGCGCGAGCCGTGCCCGGGGAACGAAGGGAGACAAGGAGAGCGCTACGAGCTCGCGCGCCACTGTGATGCCTGAGAGAACGCGCGCACACGCGCTGAATTACGCGGTCGGAGGAAGTTGTATGTGTGGAGGGAGAGAGGGAGAGAGGGAGAGAGAGAGAGAGAGGGGAGGCTTCGAAAGGGGAGGGAGACGCGTCAGACCGGTATTACCACTTTTTTAGCCGAAGCCTCGGCTTCTCTACCTTATCTCGCGCTTCGTAGGCCCTCCCATTATATATATATATATATATATATATATATATATATATATATATATGTATATGTCTGTTTATACGTATAAGCTTGCGCATATCGTGCTCTTTTTGCTTGCATACGCGGCGACGGCAGCAGCAGCAGCAACAGCAGTAGACGGCAATAACTGCTGAGAAAGAGAGAGAGAGAGAGAGAGAGGTATGAATGTATAACCTCCTCTCGCTTTCGATCTCTGAGAATATATTATCTAAATTTGAATCAGCGCGAATCACTGTAATTCAGCAGCGAAAAACCACTGAAAACCGGTAAAAATCGTGGCTTGACGATCGCATTCGGGAGCCGATTTTTCATCGTATCCAATATGTTCAATCAGTGAAAAACGAGCATTGAAATTCAGTAAAAAGGACAGTACCTTGATTTTCTTTCGAGATCGATATTTTTACTATATTTACATAGTTCGATCGACAACTAGAATTTCGTGGAAATATCACGGGGATCCGGTGAAAAATTGAACCCCTTATCGATTTTTCACTGTGTCTCACAGATTTGAATAAGCGGAAATCACTCTGGTTCGGTAAAAAGTCACTGAAATCCGGTAAAAAAAGTCGAAATTTGAATTGCATTCAGGATTCAACTGTTTCTTATATACAGCTTTGAATGCACTGCAAACCCGCGCTGGCATCCAGTGATAAATTCAATCATGATCGCGCTCGGGTATCACGATGTTTTAAATGTAAATTCGAATTAGTCACAGTAGGTGTAACTTGGTGAAAAATGCACAGCATTTCAGTGAAAATTATATAATTCGATCTGTTTTGGGGGGACAAGTTTTTATGTATTTTCTTTGAGCTATCGCTGGATCGTACCAACGATTTCTGTTGATTATAATTATGAGAAAGTAATTCCTATATATATATATATATATATATATATATATATATATATAGGCAGTCTATGGGTGGAGAAGGTACCCCCTCCCCCTTCTTCATTTTGGTCGGACAGCGAACCAGATGAAGGAAAGGGAGGAGTCGTGAGAGAGAGAGAGAGAGAGAGAGGGAGAGGGAGAGAGAGAGAGATAATGGAGATTCTCCCGTCTCAAATTATTTGAACTGACGCTGCGAAATATGTATAATAAAAATCGGCGACGCTCGGCAGCCCGATCCGATGCGCCCAGGCGCATGCTCGTATACGCGAGCGCAGTTGCGAGGATTATAAAATATACCCGCGGGCCTCGATCGCGAAGGAGCAGCAGCAGCGGCAGCAGCAGCAGCGGCGGCAGCAGGAGCCGCAGACGAGCGCGGGCGCGCGCATGATCCACCGGCGCGTTCGTATAAGGAGCCGTATAATCTCGGTAATGCCATCGTCGTTATTATCGTTTATTATTATTTCATTATTGCGTCTCGTACTACCTGTATATATATATATATATATATATATATATATATATATATATATATATAAAAGTATGTATGTACGCAGGGATGCCTCGCGATACCCACCGTCTGCCGAAGGGGCGGGAGACAGAGAGACAGAGAGAGGGAGAGAGCGGGGTGGGATGCAGGCGGCTCGCCAATAACGTATGGGAAAGTGATAGGGGTTTTTAAAGAAGGTCTGCGGATACCGTCGCGGCAGGGGAGGTGAGGGGGGGGCGAGAAGGAGGATGATCGCCCGGTTTACGACCCGCTCCTGCAGCGCAAAAGCTGCACACGCGCGCGCGTACGGATGATTTCACCGCCCCGCGATTTCGGGAAGGTGTTTTTTTTTTTTTTTTTTTTTTTGTTTAAACGATCCTGTTGCTTTCGTTTTTACTTTGGGCGATCCACGCTCGGGGATGCCCTACTGCGGAAATATTTTCGCGCGCGTGTATATATATATATATGTATACACGAGCTGCACGAGAGTCTTTTTTATTTTAATTTAAGGGACTCGCGCGACTTGCCCTCGGTGGATTATCCGCTGCGTGGCAGGGGCAGTCTACGTGCATACATACGGATATTTTGTTTTCTGCCTTAGAGTCGTGCGCGTGTCGGATGATTATTATGTAAAAAAAAAGGGGCGGTGGGTCCATTATACGATGCGTAGCACTGGAGGACTGGTTCGAAACTCGATGGTTGCGACGTTAAAAAAATATATAAAAAAAAAACGCGATTTATCATGCGAATCTTTCCCAGGAATTTTATTCGTCGCCGGATGGGAAACAAAATTAAATATATATATTTTTACATTAAAATTTGCTTTTCTCCGCTCATCCCCTGATCCTCCTCCTTCCTGCTCTTCTTCTTTTTGTTTTTTAATCAAATTACAATGTTGACCTTTCTTGCGCTCCGCGCGGTATTTATAAAAGTTTTGGTACTATAAATATAAATATATATATATATATATATATATATATATATATATATATATATATATATTATATGCAGCTTTTTTTGCTCATTTACAGACTTTTTTCGAACGACTCGTTTTGTTCTCGCGTTGCCGGCGAAGATGTGAAGTGAGTGTAATCAAGAAACCGCAAAATTCTATTATGAAGCGCTAAGAGAGAGAGAGAGAGAGCTTGGAGGCTAAAATAAATGCTATCAGCCTTATGTAAAGCATTAATTTTTTTGCCCGTCCGTGTAATAACGTGGCATTAAAAAATATTATATTATTCCACGTCTATGTATGCTTTTACTTTGGATATATAAATATCTCTGTTTATAATAATAATCATAGTGGCAATAATGACAACGACGAATCTGAGAACAACAACAGCAACAACAATAACGATAACAATAATCACAATCGTAACAATAGGAACAATAATAATGATGATGATAAAAATAATAATAAAAGTCTGCAGCTATAGACATTTCCTTTTAATTATTGTTTTTTTACAAGATTCTACGATATCACTTATACAGAAATATCGCAACAATTTATTATACATTTTAAAAAGAGGAATGCACCTCATTCATTCTTTTACTTATTCCACTTCAAATTTATAGCGTACTAAAATTAATGATGGAAGCATTGAGAAATGCATTTTTGGCAATAAACGTTTTGCACGTAAAAGTCTTTTCTATTAAGAATTAACACCGACAATATCGACTGTAAAAACGAAATATAATCTCATTTGAGAAGTAAAAGGATTTCAACGTTAAATAAGCAACCGAGTATAATCAAGTATCAATTTTACTGTACACAGAAAAGAGATTAAAAAAATTTTAAAATAACGTTATTTTTAACAAGTTTGATGTAATAATACGATTGTTTGCTTTCATTATACGAATAGAATATATACTGCTGGGTGTCAATTATTAAATTGCAATGATTTCAATTAAAAAAGTTGCGGTGCATTATTCTGAAATTTCAGCGAGTTATTTTTAACATGTCATTCAATTACGGAGAATATGGTGGATATTTAATCTAGGCGAACATGTAATAGATTGGTCTGGTGAGAAAAGCCCATAAACCCGAAGACAAAAGTTAGAGAAACTGAGAGGCTTTAACACCTATCGTGGGTCTTGGGGGGTTTCTCGTCTGCATTGGTCACACTACCATAAAATTTAAGACAGCACGAGAACTTCATCAGATCAGCAAACGTCCTGGAAGAAGTAAGAAGTGAGCTATAATGAAAATTTTCAAAGGACTATCCATCGTCTCGCGACCTCTTTGATAAAACGTACAAAATCAGTCTCTTAAAGAAAGGATTACTTATAATGTTTTTCTCAAAAGCAAATGTTGGATTCACCGATGGAACGATATAAACAAGGGCATAGCAGGTCTATTGACGGAAGAGTGAGAAGGGTGTGATAATCCCTCTCTTGGCTACTACACAAACATCTACCAAGTCTAGCTATAGTAGAGATAATTCATTGACAAAAAAAATTTTCATTCAGTCCCTGAATAAGCCGAGCACTATAAATCGAAACTTGCCTAGGAAGCTCATTATATACTAAACGAAACTGACGGAGAAAACAAATGTCATGCTTGACTGGATTTCCAGTCATAGAAATGTAAAGGATAATATAATTAAAAAAGAACGATCTTGAAAAATCAGGATTAAGCACTTGTCAATGCGATTTTGATGACCCAGAGTAAATTGGAAATGTGACAAGAAATATTGAATCGCGCCTGATACCAAAGAAGACTGGACAAAGAAAATCATTGGCTCAAATAGAAAGCAGTCGAAGGCTTTAATATAGAGCTCGTCACCGAGCATGTTTGTCAACGTCTTTATAGATAAAGTATAAAATTGGCAGAAAATCCAAGACCATCGAGTTTTTATGATAAGGTGGGAAGAAACAAAAATGCAGATATAATATGCCAATCTGTTGTTCTTGCTAACAATAGGCAGCTACATCTAAACGGTTCCCAGTTTAACAATACAGCCAAAAACGACCGCGTCTTCGTATGCGTTTGTACAGTTGCATATCAGTGATGACAAACCAATACCCGCGCCACCGAATGTTTTCAAATTCCTGCTTTCATAACAACATGAATTTGTAACGCTGACGATTAATTTATCAATTATCAAACAAAAGTATTACGCCAAAAATGATTCGCCCTTAGTAGCTGAAAAAAAAACATAAGGAAAAGAACATAATGTATTCTACGACAAAAAAATCAGTTTTATCCACAGGAATCTCTATCCGGGTATACGCGAGTATTCTACATATAAAGGGAAAGCGGGTAAGAATCTACGACCAAGGCGGGGGAATAAGGCCGGCACTCCTCGAAACCCACGGAATCTCCATATATATATATATATATATACACCCGTGCCTTTTACACATAGTGCCAAAGTCACGGCGATCCTCTATATACTTATACGAGGCCGGTTTCGCGCGCGAGCACGCCGCATTTTCTTATCTCTCCGCGCAATATTCGCGCTGGCCGCTGCAGCACCGCGCCACGATTTTACTCGGAGCCGCGCTGTGCAGCGCGTGCAGTGGCCATTCGGTGAGAGGGTTTCTTCGTACTCTCTCTCTCTCTCTCTCTCTCTCTCTCTCTCTCTCTCTCTCTCCTATATATATATATATATATATATATATATATATATATATATATAATACACTTGCACACCCATATATATTGAAAGAGCGAATAAGGTGCGCAAGCAGCGACGGGGTGGACAAAAGGGGCCCCTGGATCGGGTTTAAGGTATATATGCGCGGTCGTTTGGCCTCTCTTTCCCCTCTGCTTCCTCCTCACGTGCGCGCTATTTTCATATATATATATATATATATATATATATATATATATATATATATATATTCAGGCGTAATATATTCTACTTGATTTCTCTGATTTCCTACCTGGCCTTTTCCATTAATGCATGCGTTTGGAACCAATCTTTTCTTTCCACTTTGACGAGCTAATTATACTTCTCATTCTAATTATCATTATAATTACCGTTGACTTTTTTTAAAAGAACACCGCTAGCCTCTGTCGTGAGACTGATACATTTATTTTTAATCAGCTAGAAGGAGTTATATAATGGTCGACGGTAGAGAGAGCGAGGGAGGAAGAGAGAGAAATGTGTATCCAGTGTAATTTTTGTACATCAATACTAATTTCACACATAAAGGAAAAGTAGAAACAGAGTAACCTTGCCCCTAACAATTTCACCTTCCGCCAAAACTTCGGGAGCATCTCAAGGACTTGTTTACCGCAGATTTTTGATGGAAGGTAAAAATTTTTTTTTCTAAGCAATTGTTACATTATGCATTCACTAAATTAATGATATTATTTCAAATAACTTTCCAGTTCCGTAATATTCGCGACAATGGCGCGAATATACAAAAGTCGTATAGCGTTCGATCAAAGGGATCAACTGATATACTAGAATTTTAATTTTATTTTTAATTTGTTTCTTAAAAGTTGATCTTCACACGACCTTCGACATGACTTCTAAGATCAAACGCGTGTTCCTCAAAACGTGTCTCCCGCAACGTCAAACGGCTGTTATCTGAAATATTTTTCGCTAGACATTATATTTACGAGTTCTTTTGGATGCCGGATAATAAAAAAAAGCCAAACTTACGTCAGAGTTAATTTGCCAATCCCTGAAACATTTAAAATACAATTCTATAAAACGTGACAGAGCATCCATAATTTCTCACAAATATCCCTATGTCTAAGTTTGAAAATGGTTTTTCTTTTTCATTTGTAATATGGTAACTCTCAGAAATTACAATAAGCTATACAGCCCAATGTTAATCCAAGAAACATCCCCATGTCAAAAGTTCCAAAAGAAAAATTGCCTTTGCTGTATTATTTGCATCTACGACACATTATCCGCCGACGATTTTCCCAATCGAATAATGGTCGGCTCTACCGCTTCACGAGAAAACAACGTCACGAGCCGCGGAACGTAAAAGTCGACGTCAACTTATTTCTCGAACTATCTCAAGCTCATCCGTCTCTGTTCTCGCCAATAACTGGATGTTATGGATTAATTCTCGTATTTTATTGGCTACAGACAAGCGGGCCATCGTTAAATAACTCATCTCCCGTACTCCGACACTGTATATATTTGTTAAATAATGAATCCTCTAACAGAAACATTCGCGACTCTGTCTGCGAAACGATCGTCGACGCATCCCTCGAATTTTTCCATTCTATAGACAGGTTGCGCTCTAAAGCTAATAAACTCGTTGGATTTATAAAGAGAACGACGTCTGACGTTAAATCATCGAATTCTGTACAAAAATTATTCAGTACGTTGTTCTCCCGGGTAGTCTCTTACTGTTGAACGGTATACTCTACCCGTACGAAGAATTGTAAATCTGTCCCGATTAAACGTAATGTTACGTCTCGTTTCAAAACCTCATTACCTGCGTAAATATCCTTTATGATCATGACCTCGATTCCTTAAGAAAAACGTTGAAAAGTCGCTGGACTTAATATCTTTTATTTTAAATCGTCGTTTCTAATCAGAGCTACACGTTACTCTCTCTCTCTCTCTCTCTCTTAGAGGCGCCATGGAGAAGTTCGAGAACGTTGTTCATCCAAAAGCGCGTTATCATTCCCTCTCTTATCTTTTATGTAGGTCATTGAACACACTTCCGTCTTAATTATGAATAAGCACGGGCGCATCAGTTTATTGGGAGATTCAATGAAAAACCCGCAGATAATTATACGAATACCATTAACAACGAATAACATTACGAATTATGTAACTGAGTCAAATCATAAAAGTCATGAATATTGTAATTCACCCAACGTAAGTCATTCAATGCTGTCGTTAATAATTATACAAGTAAACCTATCGTTCGCTGATTTATTAAATTGAAAATTAAATAAAGTAATTTATTATAAATTATAGAATTTATTTACATTGGTGATAATGGGAATTGTTGGCGTTGAAATGGAGAAATTTTTTTATTTCGTGTATGTACGTGGAGGATGAGTAAATCAAAAGTTATGATTGAGCCAATTAATTTAAAATTTTATTCGCACTTGATGGGAGAAAACCCTTAATGGCATAGAAAGCCCACGAAATAGTCACACTGAAATGATTTGTTTAAATGCGTAACTCACTTATAGCCCGGGGAGTCAGACTTCCGTCTGCCTCATCAGGAACTTGGTTCTTTATTTTGTGTTAATAATTGTATATAGAACAATTATATATTTATTGTATGATATAAAATGAAATCAACTAAATCAATGTGATATGATAAAATTTAACCGATATCGCAATGAAGCTAGTAGCGAAAGAAAAAGATGCACGCTTAGACGTTCGAAGCCAAAGTTTGAACTTTTCGCGTTGAGCTGCAAAGAACCTCGCAATGCTAATGATCTTGAGATTAGGCTCTGGTTGGTCCGTCGTTCGAGCGCCCCATATCGCATTTCCATAAACAGTTAATAAAATCTCATATTAAAAATATTGAATTTCCGCTCACCGAACGGGAATGCTCGTGAAATATACACGAAACTGTCGGGCTTAATGAACGAAATTGCTCGCGCTAATTAAACGCTTTGTTTCCGAATTAGAGGAAATTACCGCTGGACAAGGCTGGCCGAGCGTCGCCCATTCCACCGATGTTATTATTATTCCCATCAAATTCATCATTGAAATTCGTCGCCGAAACAATCGCTGTCCGACCGTCCACTGTGCGCGAACCAATTGCGACTTGTTACTATTTTTATCATTCGAGAAGCTCGTGCGTCTCGCGTCACGGAAGTGTAATTATAGCCGTGAGACGAGAGCCTCGAGAACCCGCGGAAGTCGAAAGAAAGGTGAAAGAGAGCAAGAAAAAAAATTTAATTTCCGTACAAGGAGATCATTCGACGGAGGCGGAGAGGGAGAAAAATTTTTTCGGAAGGGTAATGGGAAATACGACGGATGGTGCACAAGAACGGCCGCAATTTAACGTTATATTTCTCCTTGATGAATTTCTCTCGCCTCGGTCCCGCAATCTCTCCGCGCGCATTTGGATTTTCGCCGCTCGGCTCGATATATTATGCGAAATGAAAGGGAGAAAAAAATCGAGAATAAAAAGGAAAGAGAGAGGGAAAGACATTCCGCGCAGCCATTCAGCGATTGCATTCTATCGATAAATTCCTCCTTTAAAAAAGAACCTATCAGTGTACACACACACACACACACATATATATATATATGGCATGTATTGCTCTCCGCGATTTATTCGCTAAACTTGCAAATTCACTTCTAGTAAATAAATGCATAGAGTAGCGATTGATAAACAACAAATGAAATATATATGTTTTACTTATGAAAACGTATTGGACAGGAAGATTGGTATAATCTGTTGAGATTACATGCGCCCTTTTGGAATATAATTAAATAATGCGAGAGCGCGATGAAATAACGAGAACAAACGCAAACGTTGATATATTTGTTCTACTGTTAAACTCCATAGGCTATTGTGATTGTTTCAAAAATTTTGACCTCTACAGCACGATTGGCATTAAAATTCATAATTGATTCATCGCCGGCAATGGTGAAAATGTGAATGATAACATTTATACCCATATTTATGAGAAAAACAATTTTATATTTATTCAAATAGTTACTGATGCTTAATATGGCGACTCAAGATCATATTTAGAATAATAATGATGACGAATCCAGTGTCAAACGATAAGAAATTGTTGAAACTATTGTAACTTATTAAATTCGCATAGATTTGGTAACCGTGACGAATGTGGAATAAGTCTTTTTTTTTTTTTTAAATTGTAAAATTTTAATACAACAATGAGTTTGGCAACAAGTAGTCTGGAAAGCGAAAATAGAGACTTCCTGGAAATGGTCGAAGCGTTGACAAATTAATCATGTCTCGCACGATGTTTCAAATTATTAACAATATTTAGATTTAAAACCTTCGCCATAGGCACACGTAAGAATAATTAATACGCTCGTGACATCGTCTTTTTGAGCTAAATACATAATATTCATTTAAATTTTGGTTAAAATAAAATTGGAAAATCACTGGTACAGAATTTTTATACAATTTATCAATGCTCCGATCCGTACAAGCTTGCTTGATTAATTAAATTTTCAAAAAAAAAAAAAAAACGAAAAATGTATAGACGCTTCGATAACGAGGAAGCCGGCTCTGAAAAACAAACTCTCAATAAAAATTTCCAAAGAACACTTCGTGCAATCGAAATTAAAAAAAAAAAGGAGAAATAAATATTAAAAAAAAGATTGAAGAGGCTTTGTACTGGAAGCCTTTGATCTATTATTGTATGGAACATTCAATAGACAGTTTCATTTCTCCTGTGCCGCGATACTGAAAAATAAGTATCAAATTAATATGGATAAAAGAAGTACGGCGATCATTATCGTGCAACATATGCCAGTAGGACTTGATTTTCTCTCGGACAAAAAGAAAAAAAGAAAATTTTAATCTTTTTAATTATACTTTTCAACTAAGTGTATAATTTTATGTCAAACTGAGAGTAGACATAAAATCGAAGCTTGAAAATTCAAAAAAAAACATTTTTTCCAGTTTGTTATATAAGAATCATCATTTTATTAAGGATTTTAAAAAGATTGACAATCACATTCAGGAGCTTAATATGTCAATAAAATCAATATTTAACGTTTAATTTAACAGCAGTATTGTGCAAAGTTGAACAATAAAAATATTATTATCTAGCTTGAAGCTGCTTTCGAAAATGTTGCTTGTTCAATTGCCATTGCTGCCACGAATTTGCCTTTCTTAAGCATCAGCCAACCATGGAATTTAACATCTGCCTTTGAATTTCAAAATGACAAAGACAATATTAGAATTGTCTGAAATTTCAAAAAAAAAAAAATAAAATAAAATAAAATAAAATAAAATGAAAAACATGATTAATGAACTATTTCTATACGAATATTTAAAGACTCTACTGTCAGTAAATCGTTCATTAAAATAATGTTTTATATTTTTTTCAACTTCTGCTCCATTCGACGTATTTGAAAATTTAGACCATTAATAATAATGCTCATAGTTCAGAAGATTGACAAATTTAATCAAACATTCTAATGACTACACGAAGTTGACGGAATCTCGTTGAATGCAATAAGAGGTAATTATAACTTACATTAAATTATTATTTTTATATAAATTACAAGTAGAAAAACCAATAAATACTTAGTATAACGATAATTGTACTGTTTTCACATTAATTTTGTTCCTCCATATTTGTTTACATATAAATAACATATAAATGAAATTCTTTACTTTTGTTAAAATAATTGTTATGTTTGGTACATGCCTAATTTTTTATACACGTGCAATCACACACACACACACACACACACACACACACACACACACACACACACACACACACACACACACACACACACACCACACACACATATATATATGTGTATATATATATATATATATATACATATATATATATATATATATATATATATATATATATATATATATATATATATATATTTAAATGTGATTATTTATTGAAACATCTGTTTCGAACTCAATTCCAATTACATAGGCTATTTTCAAAAATAATATATTATGTAATGTATTATTAGAAAGATAAAGTAAATTAATCTGTTTAATAGTTTAATAGCATAAATAGAATTTAATAGGAAAAATATTCTATAATATCCAGATATAGTTCACAGCAGCATGGATATTTTTTGCACTTGACATTCTTTTTTTATAATATTCCAATAATATAGTTTTATTTTTTCTCGTGAAAAATTATTAACAAAAAAACTGCAAGTAATATTAATTAGATAAACTGCTTGCCATTCATTATGGAATATAAATCTTGCTTAAATTATTTTTTTTCGTTTAAATTAATTTCAATGTTTAATCGTTCCCTTAACAAAAAAGTAGGTTATCTTAACAATCGAGGATATTTTTCATATAAATTCAACTTATTAAAGATAAGTTTTTAAATATCTTGTTGTTGAATTGTCATTAATATTTTAAATAAAAATGTTTCGAAACCTTCAATAGCTAAATGAAATAGCAAACAAGTGTATTATGTAATTTAGCGTGTATATATAAATATATATATATATATATATATATATATATATATATACATATATATACTTAATACATACTATCTGTAATAGACCAGTTTTAAGTTTGAACTCGACATGGCCAAATTCACGCTTTGCGCTCTCGCTATTTTGCTCGCCGTTTGTTTACAGGCTACCGCAGGTTGGTACACAATAACATTGAAATTTTTCCACACAATTATACTTCATTATTATATCTGTTACATATGTAATTCCGTGAAAATAAAAATCTCGCCGGATCGGTCGTTTGCCGTAATCGCGCGACGGAAACGGCACTTTAACGCTCGGTGAGAATTCATTGTTACGGTCCGCGTGTCAAAGTCACATTTATCGATCGGCACGGAAATCCCTTCGTTTCGATTTTCTTTGGCAAGAGAACAAAGCGTCGATGAGTCGAGGAGACGCGTGTAAATGTCGAATTCAACCCTGTACATTATTGTTTTTGCTATTGTTCTTTTATTCTTAACATTATTATTATCATTATTATCATCATTATTATCATTGTTGTATTTGTTGTTATTATTATTATTATTATTATTATTATTACTATTATTATTTGCAGATGAGCGACTGTGCGCATTAGGGAGGTCCTATTTCGACGGCTGCAATTTTTGCGAGTGCGTCCTGTACAAGTATCCCGATAGCAAAATAACGGTGCCCCGGAAAAAGTGCGGCGACAAAGTTTGCTGGAATACGGACGGTACCCTCTTCATACCGGAGGACCCGCCGGAATTCTTCTTCGTGCCGATCGTCAAGGTCCAGAATGCCGAAAGTTTGAATTTACTTAAATAAAAGCGAGATTGAAATATATGAGAATTTCTCACCGAGTTCCTTTCACGACATCCCGCCTCGAATCCAACTTTATTCGTCGGCCGTATGCGCCGTTATCGCTGTATCAACAACGACCCATTATATGGCCTCCCCACCCCCTCTTATCGGTCGCGATAATTTGCGCTACATTGCAAAAAGCTAATCGTGGATCGTGAAGTTACGCACGCTCGCGCGTGCGTCTGTGCGCGCGGCTGTTTACAAATTAATAGTATTATTATTGAATATTGAATCAGCGAGCGGTTACGTTATGTATATATATATATATATATATATATATATATATATATATATATATATACTCGGTGAAACTGATTTAAATAACGCAAGATAATATATTGGTCGGCGGCTGTGCAGCAAAAGCGATTCGACTTTACATCGCGACATCTGCGCTCAGTCGACCAAGCCATATGACGATACTTTTATTTTATATGGAGTATGGCGAGGAGCAATCCGTTCGTAATGTAAGAAAGTCACGTAATGCGAAGGTGTTTCGTTTATCTGCGAGGGGCTAATGTTACATAGAAGCGAACGATTTGAAAGTTCTTTATTAAATATCTCTCATAGCATAATATAGTTATATTCAGCTACTGAGCTAATTTAATAAATAATCAAACTGTTACGCTATATCTACTTAATGAAACTGATTCGAGTGATACGAGATAATATATTTTACGGCACTTGAGTACTCTCAGATAAAAACAAATTATCATCATGATTTCTGCTTGAGCATTGTGTTTAAAATATTCATAATTACCTAATACAGATGTTTACGGATAAACTTTTTTTGTCAGGTGCACGAGATATCTGGTATCAGCGATTTTTGACCTAGAAAAGGAAAATTTTAAATTATTGACTTCTTAGAAAATCGTTAATATCTAAATTGAAACGTGAACGTTGAAAATTATACTCGTAAAATGAAAAACTAAATCGCTAATTAGGAAATCACTGATATGGAAATTTCAAGTTGTTCAGGTAAAAATTCAGCGAGTTATTTCACTGGAAGACTATAATAAATTGTTGGTCTGAATAAAAATTAACTTTAATACTAGTATTTACATACTTTTTGGTAAGGCTCAAAATCCGTAATAATTGAATCTTGAACAATGTACTTTCGTAACTAATCCTATTGAAAATTGTAACTTTTCATTATTTCCAATCACTTATATAGATGTACATTCGTACAGATCGCAAAATTTACTTATCGATTGTTCAGTAACTGTATTGATATCTCTGAATAATTTTTTCAATTGTGCTGTAAATTATTAGCTTAATGTTTATTCAAGTAATGCTTTACTATCAGAATAGTACGGTATAGGGGGTCTATGTGTCAAAAACCGAACTTCAAAACATATCTTTCGATTACGGTAATGCAAGGATCTCGAAAATTTGAATCATCTACAGACAAATCATTAATGAACATATAGTAATCAACAACATCATAGTTTATTGTCTACGGATTTTCTTGATAAAAATGTGGGAATGAATCGTCAGAGGTGCTTTAGGGAGTTAAAACTCTGTAATGTTTATAGAGCCAATTACATAATGTTTTTTCACAATACTGTATACACGAGAAATTTTTTTAAAAATTCTACATTTCCAATACTTTTTGAAATGACTCTAAATTAAGAATAGTTGCAAAAAGCGTATTTTTCAACTTTATTGATATAATGAAATAAAAGAAATGCACAAATTTTTCTTATCAAAAAATACGAAATTCAATTCAATACTTTAACATCTTCAGTATTATACGATCCTCGGTTTTACCAGACGTTATTGCATCTTTAATATATATTGCAATGGAACTGGATCTTGGAGAGTTCAGATTTCCAACTCTGCCACCTGGGATTTCCTAGTTAAGCTTCCCCAAGATCGATGGCGAGGTAAAAACCGAGTAGCAATTTGGAAATGCCGAATTATCGGGAGTGAGTTCAAGCGTTACGGGCGACGATAATTCGGCGTCGCAAACAGATTCTGAAATAACTTGACACTTATAAATTAAAACGAAAATAACTTGACAGCTTGGGTACGCCCTATGTATGAGAAAATGCTGGAAATAATCGACGCGGTTGTCGTGTTTTTGCGTCGAGTCAAAATTGGATCGTCCAGATTGAATTTTTCAACGTTACCCCCGTGGCTCGACAATCTCGATGGCAGGCAAAAGTCTATCCTATTATCGACCAACTCCTTAACAGACTGGGTCCTCTCGTAATACAGATCGTAATAACCCAACTTTATCTCAGTATATCGAAGCGATCTATTTACACACTGTCGACATGCTAGAGCAGAAAAGCATCATCTTTCTAAGTTTCGAAATCTTTTGCCCAATATCAGTTTCATAGACTGCTAATGAGAAAATACGATATATCTTTGCGTAGAGGTGCGTTAAAATATTATTAAACATCTCCTAAATTTGTTTAAATCTCCTTGAGTTCCTGAACACGCCACAATATTGCTATTCTACCTCGAACTTTACCGTCAATCTTAATGACAAAGCGACATACCTAGCTAACTATCTATACACATAGGAGAAAGGTGTCCAAGTGTAAAAACATACGGACGGGATATAGTTCTATACTTCTCACTTGTCGTAGAGAAGACAATGTTCCCAATTCCTACAATACGATATCAGATCTGGAACTACAACGGACGAAGCCTGGATTAACAAGTGCGGCTATAGCCGTTGTTAAGATGCCAGAATTTATCCGTAAAGAATAACGAAAGCAGCGTCAGCAGCGAAATTAGCCGATTAAAGCTTCGAGGCGATAAATCACGTCGCTATAAGGCATTATGACTCTATACAATGGCTGCGTACGCAGTACACAGATTGGCTGCTATAGAGACCGCGGTTTGGTCTCATACCGCGTTCCCACCCATCCTCATGAAGGGGATTCTCTGGAGAAGCAGATTGTTAGGGAAGGGGGTGGTGGTGGAAGAGGATGGAGATCGCGAAGGAAAACAAGTCGCCGAGCTCTTTAACGGATCCTTCTGCAAAAAAACTCCCGTTCCAGTTTTCTACTATTTTGGCGCTTGTATATAAAAAGCTCTTGGCCACATGGCGCGGATGCGACTCTGGATATTTTGCGGGATTTTCGTTATCGCCGAGGGCTTTTTTCCGTCCCTCCCCATCTTCTTTTTCGCTTCTACGCCCACGCTACGCTCCAACGAGTAAGAAATTGATTTTATGAGGATGAGCTGGTGTTTGATTTTTATTGCGGCGTCGAATCCATTTATTTCCAGCTAAAGGCTCAGAATGTTCGACGGAAATTTTATATATACATATTATACAATTACAAACAAATATGTTAAAATATGTAATGTGGAAGATAATGAACTAACAAAAAGCATAGGAACCTTTTAAGCGAATCGTCAAAAATTATAATATTATTATAATTTAGAAACGCGTATAATTTCATTGACACAGATTGAATAACGGTGAATCTTAATTCGTCATAAAAAATATCTATTGCTTCAGGGAGTTGAATTTAACACTTCTGAATGATAAATTAAAATATCTAACCTATTCATGATGTGCACGTTTGTTCATTTGATAAATTATTTTTGTCTTTAGATTAGAAGTCATTTTGCATTAACATGCAAAAGTCGTAAAAAGTAGTTCACACTACATGTCTTATCGAACTTAACGCATAGGAATACATTATATCAATTATGGTTTATCGTTCCTATTAGAAGACTTCTCTATGGTGGATTATTTAGTAGTATGGATTGAGCAAAATTGGGTTCACCTAGTGTTAGCTAATTGTCATAGTCATGATTTAAAAGAAGAGATTTAGATCTTCCGCTTATTAAATCCTTTACGATTGTAGAAAGATTAGGTCATATTACGATGAAGAATCGTATGAAATTAACATATAAGTAATACTATATAGAAATAGTTTTGATTTAGAACAGGTGATTAATAACCAGATTCTTAAGTCTTCAGATTAATTATCCCAGAAAATGCAGTCGATTGAACAAGACAATTGGTACAAAATGGCAATTGTTAACAAAATCACGTATGGTATATACAAAATATATACCATTAAACATATACCTTAAACGCTGACGACCAAACGTGGCGATTTGAAATGAAAATATATCAAAAGCAAAAAGAGTATGAAATTTGAATCTAATTTGAATCACTTAAATTGCTAGAAACTATACCAATTTTGTTTTTTAACTTTAATTGGAACTGTATAAAGTACTTAATTTTATTTAAAATTCAAATTTGATTGGCTTAATAGCTTGGAGACTTGTACCGAGTGAATAAATTTGCCATCGTGTCTTCTTAATTAAATCTATCGTAAAACTCCTTTAAGTGCACAAATTGTTGTTAGCATCGATGAATATTCATTGCAATTGAATTTGTTATTCGTGAAACTAGATTATTATTTTTCTTAAAAGTTATTAAGCCTAACTTTGATCCTAGTATAATTGACATGCTTAGGAAATATGCTTAATAACGAGTTTGATTTCATTTGGATTCCGAGGACAATGCACTGTGAAATTTTTTTTTTAACAAAAATTATGGCACATTCCTCGTAATTATGCAAATTTCGATGATTCGAAAATTTTACTGAATTGAATGTTCGATAAAATTTACCGCTACCAATACTACAATTATCTGATGTTGATAGGTTGCCATGATTCCGGTGGATACTAGACCGTATTAGGAGTAAATAGATTTATAACGAATATTTACGCAATGTACACACTGCTTGATTAATTCCGATTGATTAAAATTATAATTTTCAAATACCAATACTATATGCTTCTCCCATTTACGGTTCATTAAAAATATCGATTTCCCCTTCGGATACCCATTTCGAGGCAAGCAACAGTAGAATAAATATTATGCTTTTTCTCCTGTCAAAATAATTGAATTCCCGAATTCTCATTGTACTTGATCAACTGTCAAGATCTTCCAGGTGTGCACGAACGATTCCATTAAGTTTTAACTCGTTCTGGAGCAAATTAAATTATCATACAATGGTAAATGTTTGATGCTGATTACATTAAATCATTAAAAACATCTGTCTATATAACTAGCAGATGTGGTTTTTTCCTTATTAATACATATAATATCTCTTTGAATAAAATTAGTATTTTATTAGAAGACAGTGTAAGTTATCGAATAAAGTTTTTCAATGTATATAATTATGTGGAAGCGAAAGAAAATTCAATAATATCGCTAGAACGAGTAAGATCTCTTGTTAAACTTCGCGAATAAGTTATTCGAGCAATGAATTTGAATCAAAATTAATCCATTCAGACATTATTTAAGCGTTTTTTTTTTCAAAACAGTTATTACGAAAACCCGCATTTCTGTAGTGTAAGAAAGCCAACATTTTTTTCTCGTAAATATCTTGAAATGTTTCTACTACCAACCACAATCTTGTGATCTTCTATAGATTTGATATATTCTCTCCTTTGATTTTGACATAATAATCCTAAATCCAAGGTTTATTATTTTCAAAAAAAAAACAAACAACTAAACTACGACGTCTTTTAAAATTTTTCTCTAAAGCGCAAGAATCGCGCTTTCTCGTATAATAGTCTTTATATACACCGTTCGGATAATTCATCACCTTCTTCGAGAATGCACTCGGATAAATTTTCCGTGGATAAAAATGGCTCGGTAACTTCAACGACCAGCCCTACTTCTAGTGGGCAAATGATGAATAGAGCTTACATAACTGATAAGTCCTCTGGCCCGATTAACATCACCGTCAGTATATCCATTATTTTCGCTCTTATAGTGGTTCTGATATATATATATATATATATATATATATATATATATATATATATATATTCTTTTCGAAAACGAAAACAAGTCCATTAGTTATACGAAAAAGTTTTTTCGTCCGCTCGAGCGGAATTGCGAATACGATACTCCGGTCTTTTAGGACATTTAACTCTAAAATGTTCTGGCAAGACAGACTGTCTTCGTATGTGAGTAAGTCAATATATCCTGGCGACGACACGACCGATTGTTCTTCTTTTTTTTTCAGACGGAAAAAGGTACTCGGCAAGAGGACACAAGTGCAAGCAAATGACCAGGATGATTTGATTACTATGGGTTTCACCGTGAGATGAAGATGAAGTGTGATGGCTTTCATACACTACAGACGTTAGATAAAGCACATCTGCGTATTTGAAGTTTTGAATAACAGTGAGAGTTAGAGAGTGAGAAAGAGAGAGTGAGAGAGGGGGCGAGAAGAAAGATTTGTACAGTATTAAATATATATCTTAAGAATAGATATGTCTTTGAATGTTTACCATTCAGAGGATATTATTTACAATATCCTGTAAAAGGTAAGGCAGACATAACGTTTTAGTCACTATGTCTAGCAGGGACACTTGGGTAATGTCGTAATATGTATAGGTTTATCTCGTGCAATGTAAATGGGATCGAGTAGGATTTGACGGCGAGAGCAGATGAGACCGAATGCAAATGCCACCAAACAATCATCCGATGCTTTCTTGCCGGACAAAGATCAGAAATACGCTGATTGTTTGTTGCACGAAAGATTCAGTTCGGGAGAATTTCCGAAATTTTGATCGACTTGGATTTAGTGCAGCTTTCAGCATCGAAGAACGAATGCGCCGTTGCCACGATCTACGCCTGTCTATAACAAAATATTTTATTTTACTAACAAATACACCAGAATAACGTTATTGGATAACTTTCATTTATGTTTTATGGCTTATATTTTTTCTGCTTTTCGTTTCTTCAGATTGACACTTGGTACACTCACACCCAAAATCATCAAAAATATCCAACTTAATGAAAACTATTGAAAAATATACGATGTGTGTGTGTGTGTGTGTGTGTGTATGTGTGTAAGTTCTCAGAATCTATCGAAAAAGTTTTAGCAGGGTCGAAGAGTCTCAAGGAGGCCGAAGGTCGTAAAGAACCCTGCCTGCTCACACCGATTCACATTGCAAAACTAAAAACTGGGCTTTGATCCCCTCCCCTCTTCCACAGACCGCCCTCGATCTTTCAATTCCAGTCTATTTGCTCTCTCTCTCTCTCTCTCTCTCTCTCTCCCTTTCTCTATTTCTTTTCCCTCCTCTCTCCTGATCCTATCCATTCCGTCCTTTAACTGCATCGTAATGAAAACTCGGTATTATCGTCTGCGCGCACCACACCCACCCTCGTATTTCTTCCTCTTATCTCAGACTCCTCCCTCGACCCACCCACACCCCCCTTCTTATTGGGATTCTCCGGATCTCCACCCCCTCGCGCACACCGACGGACCGACAGACAGACAGGCAGCGCGGCCGCCCGCGCGCACGTATCCCCAAAAACCCTCTCGAGCACTTCTACGAGTGACTTCGGCCTCGGCAAACCTCCATCCTCCATCTCTCTCTCTCTCTCTCTCTCTCTCTCTCTCTCTCTCCCCCTCTTCCTCTCACCCTCTGTCAGTTTCTCTTTCTCACTCCCTCTTTCCTTCCTTCTCGAAACACACGGACCGGTGGCGTGCATTAGGCGAAGGGTCTGCTGAACCTTCTACCCCCTCCCCGGCCAGTCCGCCCGTTTTCCGGATTCGCGCGTGATTTCCCGAGGAATTGGCTTTCAGGCGCACCCCCTCCTTCTGCGCCCTCCTCACCCTTCCTCGCTCTATCTCTCTTTCCCATTTCTTATCTCTCCTTTCGTTCGAAGTCGTTCCCGCGGCTGCGGTGAAAAAGAAAGCATTAGGCTATATTTATACGAAACGCCTAGCGCCTCTGATGTGTGTGTGTGTGTGTGTGTGTGTGGGGGGGGGAAGTGCATATACATACATACATACATATATATATATATATATATATATATATATATATATGTAGAGAGAGAGAGAGAGAGAGAGAGAGAGCAAGTAAGTGTCCGGGTGCAGGCGAAGAAAGTCGAAAGCCCTTATAATGGAGAGCAGCGAATAGAGAAAGGAGGTGGTGCCGCCGGAACATTTTATCCCACGCCTCGTCGAGGATTTTACGATGCGCGTGCGAGCGCGGCAATGCGATTTTCTGCCCATATATATATATATATATATATATATATATATATATATATATATATATATATATAATAGCACAATGGCTCTTGGATCGAATCTAGCCAAGTGGATAATATATATATCTGCGGGAAGTTCGCGAAGCCGCGGGACGATGGGCTCTCTGATGTGCAGCGGGCCGGGGGACGGGAAGGGGATGGTGGTAGAGGTGCGCCGCTCTGGGATTTCCCTGGTTGTTGACGATACGACGATGCGGGCCGCCGCCAGCGCCGCCAAGGAATTTTGCGCTTGCGCCTTTATCTATCTATCTATATATATATATATATATATATATATATATATATATATATATATATATATATACGTCTCAAGCCCGCGGCGCGGCCACCTCGTTTGTTTACGCGACGAGCTACTGAAAGAGGAGGAGAGGACTGGGTTTTCCTTTTTTTCGCGACCCCTCGGGGACGAATGCCGAACGAGAGAAGTATATAATGCGCAGCGGTCTTCAGGAGGTGGGTGGGGATGATTTCAGTATTCTTGTATACACGTATGTTAGGTATATATCCAGTCGTTTCAGCCGTATGCGACGCGAGGATGCGAGAGAGCAGCTGCGCTCTTACGGCAACAAATAGATGCGTACTTATACGCTTTCATCAATGTCAATTCAATATATGCCAACGTCTTACGAATAGATATATATATATATTCCAACGATTGCAATTTTGCATGAAACCGTCATTTGCCATGATCATTGATAAGTCAAAAAGTCGAATCTTGAAATAATTTGGAATTGATTTACGAGCTGAGGTCTTTCGCATGGTTTATTTTATAAGGAGCTTTAACAAGGATTGGAAGACTTGAACACGAATATACTTTATTATCGAAAAATTAAAATACAGCAAAAATTGTTATTTACTCTGAAATATTCTAGATCTATTGAAATTGGTTGATATTACAGTGAAAACGGGCCTTAATACATATTCCATAACAAAATAAATAACTATACACCGAGTAATTGGTTATACAATTATCGCGTGCGTAGCCAAGACCATAGGATGTTATTTAAGTGTAATTTTTTTTTTTTATTCGTGCAAACTAAGATTTGCTTTGCATTTCTAATATATATAATGATATAATGTATCGTCGTAATATAGATAGTGATATATATCATTCGTTGCAATCGATCAAGAGACTTTGCAGATTTGTCCCGCCGCGTATGCCTACAAACCATGATCCCTTATTATATATTTACTTAGTAAAGTAAAGGAAACTTTTCTCGAAGAACTTACGTCGACGGCTGAATAATGCATGGGGATGTAACGGAGCCTTGATTTAACATTATTATTTATTAAAATTGCACCGCTCAAGTTTCGGCTAATGTAATCTCACGTAACTTATCCAAGAATCCACGACAATGCCGCCTTCGCCGCGCAATAGCTTTCAGATTGAAAAATTCGTGCGAGCCGATTAATTTTCTAATTAGCTCTCGAATTTCAACATCGTAATTAATATGAACGGCCAAAAAAAAAAAAAAAAAAAACTATTTAGCCGCACGGCTCGCAAAAGGCCGAATGTAAATTTGAATGAGAATTAAAACTTTTCGGCAAAGAAATAGTTTAATATGAAATGCAAACTAAAGTTAATCTTAGAGAATGCGCATTTATGAAAGTTTCGCCCCGGAAGTTTCGCTTTTAATGTAGCGGGGCGTAATTTTGAACAAAAAAAAAAAAAAAACGCCAAAAACAAAGAGAGAGGAAAAAAAGCAGAATTAATAACAAAAAAAGGCAAAAATAGACGTATATAAGAATGTACGACGGCGAAGTAAACAACGTTAGATAAATTAAAAACTTTGAAATAACTTTTCGAATAAAAATGTTTCGTCTTCGTTATGGGAGCGGGCCAAGGCTCGTCAGACGGAAACTACCATAACTCACTTAATATACGCTCCTTACTTAAGATCGGCGCTAGTTTGCATTCAACACTTAACGCTTTCTTACTTTAATAAACTTTGTTTTATTATTGTTTCAAATTAATTTTTTTGTTTAATTGTTATAAATAAACACAGATGAAGAATGTTCGAAGTAATATATATACGTACATACATACATATATATATATATATATATATATATATATATATATATATAGTCGTACACGAAGAATGCATCTCGGAGGCTAAAAGGATCTCGGTGAAACGAAATTTCCTCGATAAGTGTGTATTCTTCTCCCCCTCCCACGCCCGCCGCCCCTGAAAATCGCAAATTAACAAGTATAAAGGAACTTTGGATCCTTATTTCTAAAAGCCATGGGCTTTTCGACCGGCGGGGCAAACTTTACTTTTTAAAAGGCTTTCAACTGTACCATTTAATTCGTTTAAAAAGTTAACTAACGGGCGCGCTGCACGGCAGAACTTGCTTTCGACCCCCCCCCCCCGCCGGATCCCGTAACTCGCGGTTAAAAAGCTTGAGTCTCTTTTTTTGTTTTCAATTTTTTGTTTGTGCATGAGGCCAAATTGATATTTTCACCGGTCATATATATATCATACACAGTGTGTGTGTGTGTGTGACTATATGAGTAGTAATCCCTTATCATCGATGCGTGCACTGTTAAAAATAGATATAGAGTTACGAAAACGTGCAATTACACCGAATATATATGCAAATACGTTTAAAAGCTCTTATTGTCTTTCTCTCCTTCTCTCTCTCTCTCTCTCTCTCTCTCTCTATCTCTCTCTCTCTCTCTCTCTCTCTCTCTCTCTCTCTCTATCTCTCTCTCTCTCTCTCTCTCTCTCTCTCTCTCTCTCTCTCTCTCTCTCTCTCTGTCTTTAACTCCCTCTCTTCTGCTCTATATATCTGCGATGTAATAACCCGAATATAACTTTGTCCAGCTGAACTATGCATTTTTCTTGCAGCATACAGCACGCACTCGTAAATTCGAGCGAACACTATACTTCTCCGCAAATATATATATATATATATATATATATATATATATATATATATATATATAATATAGCGTGCGCGTGCGCGTTTTTAGAAAAAAAAATAAAGAATTTATTTCCGGATTATATTTCGGGGAAACCAAAATTTTTTTGTTGCTGCGTTCTTTTTCTTCTTCTTCTTCTTCTTCTTCTTCTTCTTCATCTCTGGGCCATCGCCGCCGCGGGAAATTTATATAGAAAGTTTAGGGTAACTTTACGGGATAAATTTTCATCATGTATATAAGTTTCAGCTGGTATAAAATCTAATAAAAATTTCTGGAGATATCTTTTAAAAATGTACAGGTTTAAGTGCACGTCTGTATTGAATAATATAGGTTATTTCTTAAATTTTATGAATAATACATAAATATATATAACTGTATCTATAAATAGGATACTGCATGCAATGATCAATCAAAAATTGTTTGATTAAATTTTACAGTGTCAAATTTTGTTGAAGCAACCGACCTCCTATTAAAATTGCTGTATTGTAATTCTTATTTAAATACAAAAGAAAAAAAAAACAATTGTTTCTTACTTATAACAATATTAAAAGGTAAATCGTAAAGGGCAGGGAAAGTTTGGATACGTTGTGAGATAAACAGAAACAATAATTTAGATATATTTCTAAGAATATATTTTCTCACTTGGGTGATTCCACAGATTAAACGATGTACCACAACGATACATTTCTCTCATCGACGATTAAGTTATCAGAGAGTTAATTTTCTTTCCTCGACATGTACAAATTATAACTTAATTTTTTGACGGATAAATATAAATCATTCGCCGAAAATAAATACTATTTGTACGTTTCGCCCTTAGTTATCTGCTGGGCTCGTCAGTAGGAAAATCCCGCATTTTTAAACAATACTCTTCTTCCATAGATAAGTTTATCGGCTTCATATTATAAATTGTCATCGATTTTAGCAAGCATCGTACGTCAAGGAATTGGTTACCTGTAGTCCTACTGACGAGTCCAGCAGGTAACTAAGGGCGAAACGTACAAATAGTATTTATTTTCGGCGAATGATTTATATTTATCCGTCAAAAACTTAAGTTATAATTTGTACATGTCGAGGAAAGAAAATTAACTCTCTGATAACTTAATCGTCGATGAGAGAAATGTATCGATGTGGTACATCGTTTAATCTGTGGAATCACCCAAGTGAGAAAATATATTCTTAGAAATATATCTAAATTATTTAATTTAATTCCACAAAATATAATAGCGCACCAAATATTAATTTATTTGTTAACAGAAACAATAGCAAAATCTGCATAGTAGCGTCTGTATGCCAGACGACCTTACAATATCGTACGTTTATAAGAAATTTTTTATTCATTTCTCGGAACGCGTACTGAGAAACTTATTTATTATCTTAGCGCGTTGCGCAACGGGTACAACCTCTTCGGATAACCAGCGGAAAAGTTTGTTTTGAAGTTTTTTTTTTAAATATTTGAATACTGATTTTTTAATTAGATTTTTTATCGCAGGTTGCCTGCAACGACGCAGGTTCAATATTCCCATTCGGTCAATCGTGCATTTTAACTCGTATTTACTGAATTTCAAAGGTCGTGTTTTCTTTTTTTTTTTTAAATTATATTTGTCCGATGTAAATTTGTGCAGTTTCTAATTCGATAATAAAATTGCCTTGCAGTATTGGGAACGAACGAGGCCGCGTACAATCAAAATAACCGATTACAATGCATACAATAAGAAAAGCGTTGTTCCTTTAGTTTCATTTCGTTAACCTATATGAACATTTTTTACTATCAGCGTCCAATGCAGAATATAATGCAAAACTGTTTATTTTTGTTAACGAAATCTATTGGATTCTTAGATTTTGCTTAAGTTTATCAAATAAGCATTGAAAAATTAGATTTTGTTTATATTTTTCATAAGTTTGGGTCGGTATCAATACACGGATAGGCGCAATAAAAAAATAAAAAACAAAAAATTTTTTCATTACATATGTAAAAAAATTCTAAAATATGTTCAGGACTTTTCGGATTTGTGGTGTTAAAGAAGAAATTTACGGGTGGCAATTGTTCTTACGTATGTCGAACTTCAGGGAAGTGCGACAATTCGCGCAAACGTCAGTTATGAATGATCGTTTAATCATAAATAAAAAAAATAAATTCCAGTGGAGCCTATAAATACAACTGGCCGTTCGTTAGAGTTTTGAAAGATTTTCGTCATAGATAAGGAAAATAATTGTTACAAACGATCATTACATCATTATCGGAAATGATCTTTATAATGCATTTGAACGGACAACGAGGCACGGAGAACATCAAACGAGATCGCCCAGGATTCTTAAAGGATACTCAATTGTAATGCGATCTTGTGCATGTCTCCGACGTTCGAGTTTGGCATTTATTTCCTTGAAATGAAGTTTTCACTTTCGGTAACGGCCGGTGAAGCAAACCGTATTAATTCTAGTCGATTTATACATTTATGTCGATAAGGCGATATCATTTACTGTTGAGAAGTTAATTCTGCAATTTTTCGTACTTTACACCGGTTGAGAATTCAATATTACTAGCGGGCCTGTTTGCCGCAACATTTTCCCAACTTCGACCAATGTCGTTGAGGCTTGTCGATGATTATCGTACCGTGTCGTTAAAATTGACAAAACCACCCGTCGAGTATTTTCGAAAAGAGTCCGCTTCTAGACCTTTGCCGGGCCTCGCCAAGCTTTTCGACACTTCGCCAAACTTTCCCAAGCATTCGCATTTAACGCGTTAGCCAATTTCTGGTTATAATCCCTCGAAGCGCATCGAACATCGGCAGGGTCATTTATTAATTTATTGTTTCATCGAACGCGCTCCGATCGTATCCGTGCAACACACTGACGATCGCTCGGAATTGACTCGTCGACTGGGAGTCGTCTGTAATACAAATACACGGGCCGCGGGCGCGCGCGAGGATGCGATCGGAGATGCCGCTCGCGCACGTTTTACGAGAAAATTTTTAGCTAGCAGCGCAGAAGAGTATAGTCCTTCAAGTAGCGCCGTATTCCCCGGTCTTTACGCTCGCGACATCTATCGATCCATAACTTATGGAATCGAGAAAAACCCTGTTTGCCATCCCCCCGCCCCCTCCTCCTTTCCGCCGAATGTACGGCGCGCGTTGCTCAGCAGCTTAGAAACACATTGGCCGAGAAAAACATAGAATTTCAGGTGTGTATGTGTGTCTATATATATACATACATATATATATATATATATATATATATATATATATATATATATATAAGGAGCGTCGACCGCTATATAGAGGGGAGGAGAGAATGAATTATGCGCATATAACATAAGTGTATCGATTTCGTAAAAATACGCGCGTGCGTGTAAAGGATATATATATATATATATATATATATATATATATATACACATGTACAGGAATGATCAAAAACAGTCGTGCGCCGATAAGCTATGTATATTTGCATACTGCACGTGTGGGAGAAGAGGAGGAGGAGGGGGAGGTGGAGAGGGATGGCGAGCAG
Organism: Sycobia sp. Sy_11; assembly: GCA_018907035.1. Taxonomy (NCBI): domain Eukaryota; kingdom Metazoa; phylum Arthropoda; class Insecta; order Hymenoptera; family Epichrysomallidae; genus Sycobia; species Sycobia sp. Sy_11. The sequence continues at coordinate 4,441,538 of JACCIC010000016.1, read as the reverse complement.
CATGGCACGCGAGCGCGGAGCGGCCGACCAACCTCGTGTATAAATAGTTTGGAGTGCGCACTTGGGAAAATGAACAAAAAAAAACTTTGCCGAGGCCCAACGGTGAAGGAGAGTAAGAGAGAGAGAGAGAGGGGGGGGGAGAGGTAGAAAGAGGGTCGACTGCCATTTGCATGTTCGAGCAGAAGGCAAGGGAGGATGGAAATTTTGTTTGTTCGTTTCTGTTTTATAAAGTCCGCTTTCGGGGGAAGCGGAATTTTTCGGGAATTCTCGGCGGAACACGAGGTCCCTTTATACGATGGGAATTAAAAATTAGGACTAAGTGGGAGGCGTCGGCGAGCATAGGGAGGGAAAGGCATCGGGTTCGTGCGCCTTATGGGCGACATATATATATATATATATATATATATATATATATATATATATATATACACGTAAACACGAGCAAATGGCTCATGCCGTATATCCTATTTGCCAAGCTTTATTTTCATCTCAGTTGGAACGTTGGCGGGGGGCTTTTTTTTTCATTATTTGATTTTGTATTCGCATGGGAAATGCAAAAAGCGGCGAAAGATGTAACGCGGAGTATGGAAAACTGGATCTCGAATATGCGAAAATTCAATGAAACATCGAGGCGCGAGTGTTTTTCGCGAAAAATTTCTGGGCCATTATTAAATGAAAAATTGATATCAATGATATTTTCCTTTTTAATAATTTTTTTCCATTGAATTAAAACCCCGCTTAATCCTATTTAAAAATTCAAAGATACTGAGTCCTATTGAAAAGTGGAACGATACCCATATATACCAAGTCCAACGAAGTTCAAACAAATGCATTACAGAATATTTGATAGAGCTTCCATATTATACGTATATATATTTGATAAGATAAGGTTTATGAATCCATGATTTAAAAATTATATAACTTACTTCTTCTACATTTATTAAAGCCTGATAAAATACGCTGCGTATATTATATATATATATATCAAACTTCATACACACAGAGACACAACACAGCTAACTTTATTTCTCAGCGAATAAGCGAACTAATACATTCATCAATCCGCAATCGTACTAAATGGTTCGCAGAATGCTCCATTTGCGAGAGAGAGAGAGAGAGAGAGAGAGAGAGAGAGAGAGAGAGAGAAAAGGAGCAAGACTGCAATTTGCGCAAGGTAAAAAGGTCAATTAACTTTTTAGCCTGAAATGAAAAGAAAAAAAAAATTCTCTTTAAAAACTTTCCTCTCCCAATCAAATATCCACTAATTTCGGCAAAGCATTCCGATAATTTTCCACCTCCGTCATTCGCCCTCGCGCTCGGCCGGCCCTTAACCGACAGGGAACGTTATACGAGGCGAGAGCGAGCCTCGGTCGGCAAAAAAAAAAAAAAAAAAAAAAAAAAATAATCCAAAAGTAATTAAGCTTCTCGCCCCGGCAATGAGCCCGAAAAAGAGCTCCCCCGGCCCCGAAAGAGCGCGCCGAGGAAAAGTTATAAGGGGCAGGGTGGCGTTGTTGGCGGAGGTCGAGGAGGGGTGGGGGACTGAGGGAGATCGGGGTGTTCGGAGCAAAGAGCTCGGGCCGCTAACGAGCCGGCGAACGGCCGCGCGAATCCCGCAGGTGTATATATATATATATATATATATATATATATATATAGAACCGATTTCGTACAAATAGCCCCCGTGATTGTTGGTCAATAGAGTCTGAAATAGCCGGTCGGAAAGATGGGGAGCGAATGCGCGAGGAGTACACCCTTTCCCCAACCCCTCCCAATCCCCTAGACCCGCTCTCACGGAATATTGGGAAACGGATAAAATTACTCGCTCTGACGAGCCGCGCCGCTGCTCTGTTGTACGGCAAGGTGTGCGCGCCTCTCTGCGTGTGCACGTGTGTTTGCGAGTGTGTTTACGCGCGCGTATGCTTGTGCCCATATTTGAGCACCTCGTCGCTCGGCGATCACTGATTAAGAATGCGCGCTGGGGTTTGGGACGCCAGGCTTTCGTTTGACCTCGCGCGCTGGGAGGCAGTGAGGTAGACCGAGTGCTGGTTAACCGAGGCGTTGCGAAACTTTTAATTTTAATCCCCTTATCGAAGGTCCAGGGAAGGGACAGAGACGGGAGGAGATCTTATGAACAGTCTCTAGATAGGGGTCCAAGATACACATGATGTTCCATTTTAATAGACCCATCTGGCAAATATAACTCGGAAACTATTGCGAGTAAAAGAAATAATAAATGTAAAAATTTTAGGATTTACAGGATTAACAGTCAAGAATCAAGGTAATGGAAAGCTAAAACTTGTGTTTTTCAATCGGAAGCCTCCTACTCTTCACTTTTGTCCAAAAATAGTTTTTTTGTTACAGTTCCTATTTCAGAATGCGGGCTCCAAAATTTAAGGTTTTCAGTTCAAAAAACAAACATTTTAAAAAATTGTTTAACCATCCAGAAGATATACCGACGTAATCCATTGTCTTTTGCAACCTTTCAAGTTTTTCGAACTTTTATTGTTCTTATTGAAATTTAATTTCGCTAAACATCATTGCGTACTTAGCGAAACATTTATGAATATTATCTTGCCAACTGTCATAGTTTTCGAAATATATGGTTTGATCAAAGTGGAGCTTGTATAGATATTTCTGATTGAATGGATGGATTCTTTTTTTGTTACTGGAGTGTGTCTACTTCGGATTTTTGACACGAGTCAGTAGTGCACACTCGATCGGAGTTGCACGAGTCAGTACCGATGTGGGCTTGTTTGCACGGGCACCGGACTTTATTTGACTCCGATTGACGACGGCTTTCGAGTTCGTGCGGAGGCGATTATACGTTTGGACAAAGCCAAGGACGAAAAGTTCTTGGCGTCGCAATAAATGAACGTGTTTTTTAGTTAAAGAATGATTTTGCTTGTTTGCCTAATGTTCCTCGATATCAAGCCTCTTGATCCCAACATTCTAAAATCAGTATTATTTTCTAGAAGTGAAAGCCTGGCAGATTTTGAAAATATACATCTGTGCTTAGTTGAACTTCTTCATTTAATACAAATTGCTGTACAGCAAACTATGTTCTAAATCGCACAATTCTCCAATCTTTGTGCACAAGTGTATTGTCCCGATGAAAGCCTCGTGAATTGTGGCATTCAGCTGGTCAATCAGGCTGGGGTCTGATATTTGACTCTAATAGTCCTGGCTGTCGCAATATGATCAATCTACTACAATTCTTTTTGCAGCTGAGAACCAACTTCATCAATTTCTACGGGCAAGACCAATGTGTTCAACATCATAGTAAATCTCGCGTAAAGCTCTCGCAACCCCACGATTGTTTGCGCAAGATGTTACGCCCCTTGGCTTCCGATAATCCTCGCAGTCTCAGCTGTCCGACTCATCTCCACACGCTTTATCGTTCAACAGCTTGGACGACAGTCCTTGTCCGTCCTTCGCGTGGATCGACTTCGATGGATGGCGCGATCACGTTGAAATTCGGTCGTCCAGTTTTGAGCAGTTGCCATGGAACGAAGGAGAATCCCCATAAAATTTTAACAAGTTCGGATGAATCTACTTAAAGGCAAATTTTATTTGTCGACGCGATTTAAGTTTGTTCCTTTTACCGAATAACACGGAATAGCCAGTAAACCTTACGAATCAGGGTTTAATAATCAAAGCTCTAATTCTGGGTCAAACCGATAAAATTACTTGTACCGGTTCATTTTTATAACTCTGTTCTTTAAACATCCTTTATGACATTTTTTTTTTAACAATACAATGGTCCTGCACGGTATATATCGCATCGATTTTGGCTGCTCGTAATAACCGTGTAAACGAAATATAAAATTAGTTTATGCGATAATGGCTGGGGAAAACGGAAATGGAAAACGGGACAATATACACTTGCGGAATACAAGAGTGTTAATTTATATATTAATTTTTCGAGGGTATATTTTGTGTATGAAATTTAATAGCGCTTGGAAAATAAATTAATTTTACCGCTCCGATATATGATAATGCTATGGAGTGAGGATTTTAATTGTACAATTTTGTTTATCGTTCAAACCAGTGGGATTTTCGATTCAACGAGCTTTGAAGCGATATTTGGCGGACCAGCTATATTTATGCTTTAATTTAACAGACATCAGAATGAAAGCGTAAAACGTAGCTTATAAAAATAAACCCGTATCAGTTACGCTATGGCTGTATTGCACTAATTTTAGAATGAAATGGGTAAATTTAATAATGAAATTTCCTGTCTTCAATAATTATAAATAGGAAATACTTTTTAGGTGAATAAAGAAAGATTTCTTGAAAAATAATAATTGATATAATTACTCAATTCATATATTACTTATTTATTGCGAAAATAAAATGCTTTTAATAATAGTTCAAATAATTGCTCACATAAATAAAACTTTTAAATTAATTATGCTGGTGGCAGAACATCATTATTGTATGAGCTAAAATATTAATAATCGTAATACTTAGTCACTCGTTAATTTTTCCTATAATGTGAATCGATATTCTATAATTCGATCGAAATTAGATATCCAGATGTCATTTCCTTAAAAAGCTTGATATCAAAACCAAATTCTAACAGTTTATCCACAAATTTCTAAATTATGAATTAACAGAAATATATATGAGCTCGTTCAATTAATAATTCACATAATTTTGAAACTGAATTAAGATTAAATTAGATAAGTTACAATATACTCCACAGCAAAGATATTCGAATTTTAATGACTTTTTGCCAAGTTTTATAAAATTAATTAAACTTTACTCGAGTTTGGAAATTACTTTTTTTGCAAAGAAAGTATTCTTATATATATATTCATATTAATTTCCGTTTGGAAAATTCTTACAGTTGATAATAATATGATTTTGTTCTACATTTCATAAGATTCCCATGCAGTCCTCGTTCTGTGCAGTAAGATTTTACATATTTAACGCGAATGAGATTTGAGATGGGAGAGAGGAGTGTCTATCCCTTGATTCCCTGACGATGTGTGCCTATACTTATTGTGTAATTAAAAATTGTACTTTTAATATTATTTATTAAATGCTATATTAAATATTTGGTGCGAATGTCAGCGCTTCGAATGGAGATTCTTGTTCTACGTTTGCCATCGAATAAGGTTAGGAGGCTAATAAGGCTAATAAGGAAATAAGATTAGTCGATATTTGGCAATTTTTCATCAAAAAAGGATAATAGAGTTAACATTCCGACTTAACTTCAATGCAAAACGACCGCCGTGTTTTTAGAGCGGAATTTTGGTGATACTAACGGCGCTACGAGGACGCAATCACAATGTCTGTCCTTGCTTTGGGTATCTGTCGTTCTCAAAAATGTCCAACTGATGCTTTGTCGTGGGTTATTAAGGGCAGATGGTGATATGCTTCGATGTTACTGCGTTCTGGAAAAAGACAAAAGATAAAAGATGGGGATCTAGTCTAAATGCGACGGCTTCTTCTATCGGTAATTTTCAGAATAACGCGTATCATGGTGCCATCCGCGAGCTGGGGCAGACACAACGATGAATCCGATAGACTGCATTTTTTTTCTCTTCATTCATCCGCAGTTCTATTCTTAAGCCAATATTTTCATCCATTGTGTATCGACGAATGGATTTTAGAGTTGTCAACTTTCTGATTTGTCGTTTGTTGCCAAAAATAACGGCTGGCTCTCGATCCAATCATAGCTGATGCTCTTTCCTTCTTCGTGTTCGCATTGGCTTTTGTCCCCGTAACTTCATGTTTTCCGAATGCATAGTGTAAAATTTTGAAGACTTTTTGAACTGGCTTGGCCCAAGAGTCGGAATAATTTCTATTTACGGCAGTTTTATCGTCTGATTCATTTCAATTTGTTATGGGAGCAAATTGAATCGAATACTTAATTTTGTATACGAGAGTGGAGTTCGTTTTTTTTTGTTTTTTTGAAACGACATCGATTTGTCTGCGCAGTAATTTATAGATAAACGGTTTACTAGTTTTCTACTTATATTGAAGCAGCTTCGGGAGTTTTGTGAATTAATATTCTAAAAACGCACATTCGTCGGTGCTCGAAAAAGAAACGTACAAAGGAATATCGATCTAGAATATCGATAGTAAATGTAATTTGTACTTCATTCGTTACGGGAGCGTACGATGTAAAGGATCTTGTACTTCGTACAAATGTATACGAGCTTTTCGGCTGGGATATAAATACATGTCATCGATGTATAAAGTAACAGTTCTCGCACGATATGCGAATGCGTGAAATGAATTAAAGAGTGGATTTTTCAAGTGTACGCAAGATTACTGTGCATCCTGCGAATCCATCAAAAATTATGCGAGGTAATTATAAGATCAGCCGCAATCAGCTGTTTATCAAATCGGTGTGTACTAAAAATTCTTGGGCTGCCTTTCGATGGTTCGTCGACATTGCTAATTTTACATATTCTTATAAAAATACTTATGTCGATTGTTTTTTTTTTTTTTTATTTTTAACAAAGAATTAAATTTTTTCATTGGTCTAACAATTCTATTCGACTGATAGTCAGACTTTCTTTCCTTATGATCGTCCCTGTAAAAATCTCAGATATGCAATTGTTATGGATACATAATTACTCTGCGCGAAACATAATGGTTAGTAAAGAACGATACGACTGCCCATATGGCAGAGTAATTTTTCTTCTGGGTGAGTTGTATCTATAACAATCTTATATGTTTGAGATTCTACAGGGATTATGATAAACATGAAGAGTCTACTCGTCATTCTATTAGATTGTAAGATGAATGACAAGATTTGATAGTTTATCGATTCCTTACTATTCGCGCTATCTGCATCATTTTCAACCTCTTGACTTTTAGACTGCCTCCATAAGAATCAATGCAGGAATTTGAATACTTAATGTGTATTCGCTATCTCGGATAAAAAAAACTCTAAGGTCCTAGGGCGTTAGACCGAGAGATGTTTTCTCCATTTTCTGTTCGTGTAGACTTTAAACGTGCGATGACAATGTGAAAATTACATCTTGATCTCGTAATCTAAGGTGGTGAACCAAAAATCCAAAAAATCAATATAAGGTAAGGCGTGATTGTGCCAAACCTCGTGAGGATACACAGAATCTAGAGCGCATTGCGTTTTCCTGACAGATAACTTCGGGACTTACAGATGTTCGAGGTCCATCACCTAATTTTCAGGCAGCTCGTTTCAACATCATATGCCATCCCGATACTAAGAATCAGCATTTTCGATCAATATACTTTTTAAGAAAATAAAATTTTTTTATTACATGTACAGCGACTTACGTACGATGTATAATCCATAGTGATTAATGCACTCACGAGGGAGGCAGAAGGAAAAACGTAATTTATAGTCGCGCTATAGGCACGTGAGTCTTGCAAAAAACTTATACAATATTATTATTAATCCGCACTTACTAATTTTAATGGACCCTATAAACCCCTCCATATTTAATACTCGAGAGGCGCGCATAAAAGGCGACGCACCGTGAGAGAGAGAGAGAGAGAGAGAGAGAGAGAGAGATAGGACGGACTACGTGGACGGGCTCCGCGCTCGTAAAATCGCCGTTATATGCGCGTCGCGCGCGCCGTCTTATCCGCGAATTAAAAATTCACGGCGGATAAGGGGCAGGGGTAGAGATTTATATATTTTAATAATTGGCCATCGGCTCTGATTTATCGGCGAGGCCGCTACGCGGCAGCGGGCCGAACAATGGCTACCGTTAGTTCGTAAAAAGCGCCAAGGAATGGCGGCGGGGTAGGTGTGGCGCGGAGGTGGCGGCGGGGTGGGGTGGCTTGCTCCGAGATTAAAAATGAGTTACGGGGTGTCCGATAAAAACAGCGATCATCGCAACGCCGGTATATGCCAGAGGGAGGACGAGCCCCTTATTATCGCCGAGTTTAAATTCACTTCCTCCCCCCCACCCCCGCCATGCCCTGACCCTGCCGCGCACGCGCTCGGCGTAATTGATATTACGCGCGAGGGACGAGAGAGCGAGAGAGAGAGAGAGAGAGAGGGGAGAGAGGGGGAGAGAGGAGGCGGGGCAATAAATGGAATCCAAGAGTAGCGAATCGCGAAAGTTGAATTTAAATGTAGCGATAAATTTTAAACGAGGAACGTTAAGACGCGGATGAGAGATGGGAGGGAAATTTTCTGAACGGGGGAGTTATCGCAGTTTATCCCCGATATCGCGCGGCCAGAGATGTAATTGCAGTGCCGGCATTTGAGGGGGGGGGGGGTATTCGTGATACTTGTCGTAAAAAGTCGGGTGTGGGCGCGGCTGTAGCGCCTCCGAGCCCTTCCGTTTCGTTCAACCGCCATTGCCCATCGCGATATTTTAATTAAAAAAAAATAACAGAAGAAGAAGAAAAATAAAAACAAGGAAGCATCCGAAGATCTCGGTTGTGGGTCGTTGGAAAATTTCCAACTGTATAAAATAATCATCGATTAGAAACGAAATGAATGGTATAGTGAAAAAAATGAGAATCATTATTAAAAAGCTGAAGAGATAAGGAATTTGAAAAATATTAGAAAAAAAAAGATTTTACGTAAAATTCTACGATTCCATTCTTTTGGGAGCTTTTGTGAGGTGAAGTCGTTGATCTGTTTCTAATGAAACTACACAATGAAACAAATCTAATGAGAGCGACGAGAGAAAAAAATATTATCCAAGCAGATGTTGAACTTGAAAGGGTCTGAGTACGTATTAAAATTTAGCGCTACATTTTTTAAAGTCGATAATACTTAAAAATAATGCACGCGTGTTATACGGTCATTTGTTTCGCATTTTACACTAATACATAATCTAATATCTAGAACGTTAGATTCCACTGGATTAAGAAACGTGTTATTCGCAAACCTGACTCTGCCGTATCAGTGAGCGAATAGCCGACTCTTGTGGCATTCAATTCCTAATACCTGTCAACCCGCTCTATGTGCACGACCGACGTTTGAGAATTCGAGAATGAACGAGCCGAGGCCGAATCATGATAAGGACTCGCCAGGACGAACGGGCCCCCCCTCCCCCTCCCGGAATCGCCCGCGTAAAATAGAGAAATATTCTGTCCCCAACGACCAAATAGCGAGGAGGGGGTGAGGTGGCGGCCGGAAAAGGGGGATTACTACAAACGAGAATTCAGTGATTGATTTTATTGTTTTTGAATTCATTTGGCTTCCTCCCCGCAACCTCCCCCCCCCCAAATACCGTCGCACAACACCGCATTATAATTTATTTGTTTAATATACAGATACGCGCGTTTATAAATCACAATTATTATTGTTTTGGATATAACGGTTCGGGCGGATAGACGGCGATATATATATATATATATATATATATATATATATTATTTATTCACAGCCATTGTTTTCTCTTTCGAGATAATTAATATACACGAAGTGTAATTGTTTTAAATCACGAGGATACAGAGGGTCCGAATTACTTCGGGGCCGCCGTGCGCGCGCATACGCATAGGAATAAATTAATTTTATTAGTTCATCGATCAATTATTTTTATCATTTCGTTGAATTTCCGGCTGTTGTTATTAAAATTATTAAAGCCGGATAATTTTGCTCAATTGTGTATCAATCCGTCAAAACATAAACGATCTTCGATCGTGCGCTAATTCTATTATTCATCGTTTTCGGAATTTTCGGCAATATTGAGTTTATAAAAATTTTTAAGAGTTGCTTACGTCGTATGAAAATTATAGTTTATTATGTTAAAATATGAAAAAGATATTTTTAAAGGTGTATTGGAATTTTCCTGACATTACGAATTTAAGCAAAGAAAATTTTCCTTCGGAAATCTCCTGCTCTACGGCAAAGAAGAATGAAATCTATTCGCTGTGAAATAATAATTGATCATTATCGTATAAATTCATTTTCTGTTGTTTGGATTTTTTTGTCGATCAATAAAAGCTTGATCAAGAAAAGCTGATCAATAAAAGCCTCATATTGAAAACTATGTCTGTGTTCGAACGTTGAGAAAAAAATGTCTTCCATGACGGAAAATAATTTTCATACATTTTTGTATATTTCACATTGCTAATTGCACGGAAATCCTGTTGATTTAAATTCATATATAATTGAGACCCGTGTGCCTGCCCGTTTGTTCAAATTCAGAATAATCCAAATTAATTCTCTGCAAAAATTTCGTAGAAAAAAGTAATTCCCAGCGAAATACAAATAAATTCTATCATCTATTCTAGTCGCGCAGTTTTTTAACATCGTCGTTTTTGCGACTTTCCCTTCTTTCGCGGGATAAATTTCCCTTCATCAATCTAATAACAATAGTAGAATGGAAAGCAAATTAAAGAAAATTAAAGAAAGCAAGGAGACGTTAGACGGTAATTATTGGTCATCGGTTGCATTTGTCACGCTTTTCTCGTACGGTGCGACAATGGTAAAATGCCGCGTACGTACGGCTGATGATGCCGCATCAACTAAAGTTTAAAAAAAGAAAAAGATGTCCTAGCCAGATGTCCTTTGCCGTAAACATCGTAGCATCGCAGTTCTCGTATAATATATAATACACTAATTTCGTGTAGCATTCAATTCGTATTCGACCACGAGAACTTTTAAATACCCAATGAAAAAAATACCCAGCGCTGTAGTGCTCGATTCATTTTCATATCCGTATAGCGCGGGGGGGGGCGGAGGCTCGCAAGCTTTCGTAAATTATTCAGGATCATCCGTCGCGAGGACAGTAGCGAATTGAACTCGTCATCACGCGAAAGCACGGACAAGCGTCCACGCGCGCGGACGCGCCCCGGAGCTCCGGGACGGACGGTCGCGGTCTCGCTCGCGTTTCCCAGCACTGGTCTCCAGCGAAACTTTCCCCTCTGCCCCTCCGCGAAACCCCTTTAAAACCGCACCTTCGCAATTGCCGACCCCACCGCTACCCCCCCCCCCTCCCACCACGCCGTCGACCTCCACCCGAGCGCGCCCCGTTTTACTACCTCGCGGCCCCAGCCCTTATCCGCGAGTTTCTCTCTCACGCACCCGTTTCCCCGCGTCACTTCCCGCCCTTCGGCTCCGACTCTCTCGCTCGTTATCGCTCGGCGACGACTTCATCTCGCTCTATTTTACGGGCGACGGCGTACCGGTACGAGAGAGCAGGTGAGTGTGGCGCCCCTTCCCCTGTGCTCATCCCCTCGACAAAATCCCGGGGTACTAAAAGCGACTCCTATATATATTTATATGCATGTGTATATATATATATATATATATATATATATATATATAAATTCCTTTTTCGCATCCTCCCTCCTGCTATCTCTCTATATGTCTCTCTCTCTCTGTCCCTCTCTCCCTGCGCCTGGCTTTTATGTCCCTCTGCGTGTGCCCGCCGCTTTTCCATCGAGGGCGGCTGGCCGGGCGGCATATACGAGGGAGCGGTAAAGTGGAGCTCGTTCGCTTCCGCATAAACGGCTTTTTCTCCGCTCTCTCTCTGTCTCTCTCTCGTCTCTCTCTCTCTCTCTCTCTCTCTCTCTACTCTCCCCCTCGCCCACGCCACGCGCTCGAGTCCGACGCATTGAGCCCGCCGCGCGTTACCTGACTCCCTGCGAGACCCAAGGACTCCGGGCTAAATCGGCCGGTCCGCGAATCGAGATTTCCCGAGGTCCGTCTCGCGTCTCTGCTACACCCCCGTCGCGCCCGTCCTACCCGCGCACGGCATTCGCCAGGTTGGCCTGTTGTTCGACGGTGATTATCACCGCCGTACGAGGCTCGGCAGTAATTTTTCCCATACGATCGTAGCGGGACAGAGAGGCTGGCGTGCTTTTACGATTGCTTACAATTGCTCGTAGATTTAGAAAGCGGGCCCGGCCGAGATTTGCCGGGACTTTTGAAGTATTCGAGCTGATTTGGGTTCTGATCTACAGCGCCGCAGAAATTTATTTGGCTTAGTTCGGAGCGAAAGTTACCAGCCTTATTCGAAGCGGGCTGGGGCCGTCCGAAGCCCTGGCCATACGTAATTTTGTCCAGCTTTTGAAAAATTATTTTTCCAAGTTGAAAAACCGAAAAGAACGATACGAAGATACACCAATTTCTGCTCTAATATAAAAGTCGCATTATACGGAATGAATTCGCTTTGGTTTATCTCAATTGTTCAGGATCCAATTTAATCTATTATTTCGTTCGTTTTAATTCGCAATTAAAAGGGCGATGCATCGACGCATTAACATTTCTGAATACATCCACAGAATCATTTTTTTCAACTGACTCTTGAACTGACATTTTGATGGCTAAATATTGTCGATGTTTTTCATTATGCAATCGATGCTGGCGAATTTCATGTCAGCCTGTGAAATAATGTAAAATACTTTAAAATATTATATAAGTTTAATATTACATATGGATATCGCAAAAACCTTTCTTTTTTATAAACATTTCCTCAGAAAACGTAAGTTTTTACCCGAAGCATCTGTTTTAATTAAATATAATTTATATAAAGATCATATATACTCGTTCGCTCTGCTTTCTTTTTCACGAAATCTCGATGTGTTGCGTCGCACACGTACAAATTTGCAAGAGAGAGAGAGAGAGAGAGAGAGAGAGAGAGAGAGAGAGAGAGAGAGAGACAAAGATAGACGAAGGAAATCGAGATTCGCCTATTACATATATATTTCTCGCACTCGGTGCGCAAAATACGATTTTCTACAGCTGTCTAGAGGGAGCAAAATACTACTTTTCCTCTCTAGGGAGGAAAAGTGTTTATGACCGCTTCCCGACCAGTCAGAAAGCAGAATTTTACTTTTCCTCCCTTGGGAGGGAAAGTGAATGAACGAAACCGCGTAGTCCAGTAGGATTCTCAGTTTTCCGTGCCTGCGTAACATCTGGCATTTACGATGTTTAGCCTTACGAGTATGTGCGCCAGTCGATCGCGGGCTCGACCTTTTTTTTTTGCACTTTGAGTTAGGTATTCGAGATTCTAATATAAAATAATATTGATATTCCATGTGAAATTTATTATAAAAATTCTCACAATGTTTTATAAGTATTAAAAATTATCTGTACCTTTTTTAATTAGTTTTAATTTTAAATTCTATTTATTATGATATTAAATTTTTTTAAATTTTAATTTGAGAGTAGATTATTAACAAACTTATAATATTCAATGGATTAGTCTTATTTATTTTTATAAACGGAGGGCTCCGCCCCCAACCCCCGGCGGGGATTCACCCCTGTACCCGTACCTCTCGGTCCTACATCTTATCTTAACATACTTTATCAATTTGCAAATAAGAGCAAATCATTTAATTTAATGTTATTGAAGTCAAGAAAATTGCAGGAATAACCTTAAGAGAAAACCGATAATATTATATTCTTTTCAAATCGCACGAATTACACTTTATGTTATGGCAATTTATTTCGGAGCGAGTATCTTCTAGACCTTGAGATATTATACCTGCTCGCTCTATGCAAGCACGACTAACACATGGGGGGGGGGCGGTTTGACATTACTTAATTCTGCGAGTTTGCCGTCCAATTTTTCGTGCATTTCTTTGAGATAGAAAAAGCGCCCTCGTTTGGGAAATTAGTATGTGACACGAGGGTGCAAAATAGGCGTTCTCTATATACGCCTATCAAAATAGGCGTATATACCATACTGCGGTCAAAGTCGCGCGAATTTATCGGTTCTCGGCGTTGTAAATTCGTAGCTGGGGGGGGGGGAGGCACGATACAGTTCGACGAGCGGACCTACGGCGCGTTCAATTCGCGAAGGATACGCGTCGCCGGAGAAAGTTTCGTCGAGGGGCGCGGTCGTCGCTCGAGGGGCGACATTGATCGCTGAAATCGACCGCAGCCGTGTGTAATAACGGCGAAGTAATATCTACCTCGTGGCGGGACGTCCGGCGTTTATTAGCCATGATCTGGTTAGGGAATCTGTTTCGACTCAAAAAGGTTCCACGCGACATTCGTCTTCTCTGTCGTCGGGGATACGATGGAAAGTTACGCGAAGGTAATGCGTTTCTAAATGTGACTCGAAAGAAATACTCTATATTATTGACCGTTTAAACAGTGTCAATAATCGTCAAACTGTCTACCGATTATACATTCATACTTTATTTTTTAAACCCATTTAATATGTTTACTTATGCTTTTGTTACTGAGTATATCAATTCTTTAAATTTTTGCTTTCTCAAGTTTCTTACGTTATAATAATAATAAAATTAAAGCTTATTCCTTAACGGAATAGAACAACTATGAGTCGATGCTTCCCTTTTTCCCTTAATAAGATTAGATATCGTACGTTTTTTTACCATTGCACCGACGAGTAGAATGAAACTTAAATGTACCTTTTTCGGAAAATAGCGTTATCATATTATTGATTTATCAGTCTTTGAAAGGAATGATATAATTGACCAAATCACATCACTTACATATTTGATCCTGTCACTTATCAATTACAACAGTAAAGGTAGATTCATTCGCCGTCCAAGGGACAACTTGCGACGTAAAACTGAAATGTCGTTTTACAAATAAACAAATTATGAGCATAAAGTAATGATTACATTACTTTCGGCCAATCAACTGGCTAAAAGAAATTCTCCTCAAAGTTTCCATATTTCAGTTGCTTGATTGTAGTTCGCACGTTTCTATTTACATACACTATGTAATCATAAAATGTCCGAGTAATTACGAAATTGTTAAGACCATTTCCATCTTTGATTGATCGCCCCTTCACAGCACAGCACTACGCACGCTATTATCCGTTCTCAAATGGCGTTTCACACTCGCTCGACAGTATCAACAATTATATACCGCATCGATATTTCGCCGCGGTCGCTCCACTTCTTTATTCCACTATAAAGTACGAACGATAAAGTGCAAAGCATAGGAATTATGCAACAACGACAACAAAAAAGTGTAAAAGCGCGAATCGCGGCACGCGTGCCGTTCGCATTCCATCGGCAATTAAAATCAACCGAACGCCAATACGAGCCGAGCAAGCGCATCGGCGATAATTCCACGAAATTTCGGCGAAATTTTCGATTCGACCGAGCGAGCACCGGCGAATTTTTCGCCGCTCCCGTCGAGAATTTACAGGAACCGCGGTCGTCAGTTCGCCGCTCCGTGTATATTTTCGATTTCGCGGGGGCTTGAAATCGCATTTTTTTTTTTTTTTTGTCGTTTTTTTCCCATCTGCCCGCCGAACGAGCCGCGGCGCTTCATTCGGAGACGTAAGCGCACACTTGCGCTGGCTTCTCCCCTCTATATATATATATATATATATATATATATATATATATATATATACGCGAGAACGGGCGGTCTATCAAAGAGCGAGTGGCTTTACCGGGGAATCGACGGGACGAGCGACTCCGCTCGTAAACGCCAAAGGTTATACTCCGCGCGTCGTTTCCTTACCCTCGCCCCCAAACCCCTCGCGTCAGCTTCCTCAACCGCAACCTTTGACATTAATATTTCCGATGACACGACCGTCTTCCGAGTGCATATATATATATATATATATATATATATATATATATACAAGGATCCGCCGAGGCGGCTTAGGTCGCACCTGCGACTTCCCACCTTCGCCCCCTATCGCCACAAACCCCACCCGCCCGCCTCGAAACCGCCGAGCCTCGCGCGGGGCCTCGTCATCGTACCGGCGTTTTTTATGGCGGACGTTTTACGGCGGGACGCAGCACCGTTCGAGCACCGAGATTGGGCTTGGCGAGCTTATTGAGTGGCCTTCGGCCGCAGGCACGTCCCTGCGGCGTCCGCGAGTCTTAGATGCGCGCGCGCGTTTGCGCCCGCGCCGCGCGTGCGGAACTTTCGTCGAGATGAGACGCGTGCGATAATGCACCGAATGAGGCGGAATTGAGGGAGACGAGAGGGGTGCGAAAGCTTTTGTGGTAGAGCATCGCTCAGTCGTGTACTTACGCCATTTCGTTGTTTCTGCTTAACGTCGATTTGTCGGTACGCGTTGCCGTACCAGTGCAAGCCTGCTTCTACTTGCATCTCCGTCCGTTACTACTTGCGCGTTTATTTTCTCCGTTGATAATCCGTTGGTTTCTACTTGTGCGTATATCGAAATTCTATGCATGCTTGACGTTGATACACACACACACGCGCGCACACACACACACACACACACACACATTTCAGTATGACACCACTCATATATCACTAATTAATTCGTTTCGAGATCTGTTTAAAAATTTGATTTGCAAACGGTTGTATGATAGTATTGTTAACTTTATGATTATTGATCATCGAGCAAATGTTTAGAAACGTGAAAAAGAAGAGGCTCTGTTAATACATTTTAAAATTTATCTTGATTGAATATTCATTTGGCCCGAAATTATATGCAAAAACTCATTTGCATTATTCGTTGAAAAACGAATGTTTTTTCATGTCGGATTCTTCATTATAAACCTTAACCCAGTCAAAAAAAAAAAAAAAATTTTTTCATAATTTTTACCAAAGTTTTAAAAATATTCACAGCTATCGACCCGTAGTGTTCGAATAAAAAAAAAAAAAGTCTCAACAATTCCTCGTAAAGCGATTAATTTCGCAATTGCGAACGACACACGTACGTACGCATCGTATTGTTGCCCGCGCGTACGTAGGCCAGCCACATACAGTGATTCACTAGCTATCGCAAATGACCGATGCGCGTGTGAACCTTGAAAAAAATCAGCGCGACTCCGTTTTACGACGTGTAAAGAGCTTTTTAACGTCGCCCCGTAAAAGCGCGGCGTAAAAACAAACAATGCATAAAATGAAGTTAAAAAAAAAAAAAAAAGGAAGCAAATTATAAAATTTATACAGCCGACACACGAGAATATCGGATCGGACGTAATACTGACCTATTTTCGAAAGACCTCGGACGTCGGTCAGCAGCAGTCAGTGTTTATAGCTTCGATATTTCTTGCTTTTTTTTTTTTTTCTAATTCCACTCTTTTACGTATCGAGTGGATCGTTAAAAATACTTTATCCCATCATATTCATGCCGAGGATGGTACGAAGAATAATGTAGTTGTTATTTATTCGGATCTCTATTTCACGCTTGCCAGATACTAATTTATACGCGGGAGATGGCTTTAAATCCATCTTTAATGCTAAAATTTAGTTTTCATTCGATTATTTCAAATGCTAGAAACATGTATATAGTATTGTTTCTATTTAGAAAAAAAAGTGCATCGACAAAAACTGATTTATTTGACAAAAATTCCTTCTCTATCCTTTAACCCAAGTTTATATCACTGACAAATCCCCGATATACGCTTAAAGTCTTTACCATTACTAATCGAGAAATAATTCCGTTTGTTACAGGTGAGCGAGCCGGAGTGAGAAACATAGAACTCCGTATTTGAAAACGAAGTTCGGGCAGAGCGTGCAGCACTCCATGTAATATATATATATATATATATATATATATATATATATATATACAGAGAGAGAGAGAGATATTAGACGGAGATCCAGGTAAAAAAACAAGAGCCACTGTAGTGACAGACGGCGGGCGACGAAAATCTCGCAGGGATTAATAAACACGCGAAATCCTTATTCAAGGAGGGGGTGGGGATGGTGAAATCGCGCGGCCTTAATCGAGCTCCGAGGGAGTAGGGGGGCGCGAGCTCCCGCGAGGGTTTCTCCGTGGAAAGAGAGGGGTGGTAATAAAAAAACGGGGAGTGGAGGGGAGGGAAAGGAAGGAGTCAACGGGGAAAAGCACAGAGAAACGAGGGGACGATAAAAGGAATACGTTAGAAAAACTCCGGGAGAGCATGAGGAGACGCCGGCGAAACAAAATGAGGTATAGGAGTACGAAGGGGGCGAGGATACAGAGGGAGATAGAGAGAAAGAGAGAGAGAGAGAGCGAGAGTCGTGCTTAACGAGTTTCACTTTTGGTAAAAAATGCAGGAGAGCGAAGGCGATGTGAGGATGGAGGGTGGGGGTGAGGAGTTCGTGCTTCCTCCGCGCGCCCTCCAGCCTCAGTGCAAGTTTTAAAGAAACGACAGAGAGAGACAGAGAGAGGCAGAGAGAGAGAGAGAGAAAGGAGTGGGGAGGTAGGACGCAAAGGACAATAGCGATAATGCATGCTGCACGATCTGCACTTACATCCACCGCCCACCCCCTTTCGCCTTCCGCGTTTCATCCCGTATTCCCTTGCGCGAGCGCTCGCTCCTTTTCCGCTTTAGCTCCCGTCCACCCCTCCCCTCCCCCCGCCCCATCGCCGCTCGGTTCTTCATTTCTTATTCCCGCGCGAGGAGTTTTCCTCGGTACTTTTTAATGTCCTCCGCCCTCCCCCCCCCTCTCCAACGTGCCGCGCCCTCGGCCCCGGGGCCCGGGCCATATACGCGCATACGCGAGATCGCTTCCAATTTCGTGCCTCCGTCGTTACGTGGCGTCGCGTCGACGCTCCGCCGTATCGTTCACGGGTTCAAGGTCGCGGCGCGCCGATACGCGCGCTCACGTCCCGCCCGGCCACGGTCTGTCTTTCGCTGGCGGGACCGGAGCAATGCCTTTGATCCAGCCCGCTTGCGTGCATTATTGAAGCGATCGCATATATATATATATATATATATATATATATATATATATATATATATCATACAACCATGGAAATGGTGAGAGAGAGGGGGGGGCAGAGAGAACAGGGGAACGTACAGAGAGGGCCAAGATTTCCGCGCCGGGACACCGTGAGAGTGAAAAGGGCGGTAGGCAGCGGGAGAAAGGGCCGGAGGGGGGGGGAGATAACGAGGATTTGCCATAATCCTTTGAAAATTTATGTCGCGGGATTAAATTGTTCGAATGGGCTCGCCACTCTCGCGCGATTACTCGTTTTTTCCCTTCTTTTTTGCCTCTGTCTCTCTCTCTCTCTCTCGCTCTTCATTTTATTAGCTAGCCCCTCCCCATCATCGCCAGAACTCTTCCCTCCCCCCCCTCGCCCCTTTCCATCGTCGTCGTCCACCGCGCGTTTATTGTAATTTCGCAGTCATTATTCGGCTTTTATTCTTTCATTAAAAAGACCCTCATTTACCTCTCGACAAAAGCCAGCGTTTTACGTCCCCTCTAAATACTCCGCGAGGTATTCGCTTAAAAAGGGCGCGCAATTTTAATAGCCTATACACACACACACACACACACACACACACATATATATATATATATATATATTAACAGCATCGACCAAAGTTTCCTTTTGGAAATCGTGCACTTTGTTTTTGCGCTCTCGAGAAGCGACCTTAATCAATTGGATTCTATGATAATATTTTTTTCACATAAGTCTGTAGAAAAACATACAATCCGAGTAAATTTCCCTTCCAATGTACGAATCACGGCATAAAGAGTCATTTTTTCTTTTATAGCCGCAATGAAGCATTAATCTGACGATCTTACGCGTAAAAGACAATTACTTTTCACGACAGAACGGATAGATTTTTGTTAATGAATGTTAAAACTGTGCGTAACAATAGCCAATTGCCCTGTCCCAGGAAATGGCTTGATCTAAAATTGACAAAAGAAAAAAAATTTTGTTCATGATATTATGTAATAGGTTAAAGCTCAAATTCACCCAGATATGCCTTTACGTAAAGTACGGGCTCTTTTGAAGTCATAAAATGTGCATGTGTAAATTAGCCTAAGAAAATTTACCCCGGTGCTAAAACGATATTAAAAAAAAAAAATAATACTTCAAATTTGACTCAAGATTGCGTGATATCGTACAATCATTTTGATAAGCATATGAAATTTTTTCATCCCATATATATTAAGAAAGTTCGAGATATTATAACGATGTATTACGTGCTCCTCTGATTTATTGGACATGGTGCTCGAGCTCGCAGTGCGACAGAAAGGGTAGATGTTTATGTAAAATTTACACACACGCAGGCGAGCACACACACACACACACACACACACACAGAGAGAGAGAGAGAGTCAAATGCAAGTATACAGTACTGTTTTAAAAGTAACATACTTTTTTAAAGCAGTAGGTTTAAGATTTGATTTTACGCTGCACAGGTTAGAAATACGCCCTGATTAGAATGGATGTGCAAAATAGTACATTGTGTCACAAGGGGGCAAAATAGGCGTTTTCCGGCGAGGGTATATTTGCCGCCCGAGCGAAGCAAGGACATACTATTTTCCCATACGAGGGCGCTTTCTCTTTCTCAAAGAAATGCACGAAAAATTGGACGGCAAACTCACAGAATTAGGTAATGTCAAACTTTTAGACAGTAGATTAGACAGTACATTTCCTTATATATACTTGTATTAATAATACATGAAAAAAGTTCTAGAAAAATTCTAAAATAACAGTGTTCCCAAAAATTCGAATTGCAATTAATTTCCAACATACAATTAACTAAAAAAAATATATAAATTTTTAATCAATTCTCCCTTAAAACGCTCGCATGGAAACAAAGGCAAAAAGACAGCGAGAGCGCGAACGCGAGCGCGCATTTATTTAAAGGCTTTTCGCTTTATATATATATATATATATATATATATATATATATATATATATATATATATATATACATATAAAATTTGCATGCCAACGCATTTAGAGAGCCGTAAGTAGCGCGCAAACAGCCGGTAATTGATTCAGTTTGACACAATGCCCCCGCCGCGTGTAACAAGGTTGCAAAGTTATAAAAGTTAACTTAGGCACTTGGGAGAGATCCCGCCCCTCCCTCCCCCATCCCACCCGCCACCTTTCCAAGTTGCACAGTACTTTACTTTGCCGAAACAATACGGGAGGCGGCACGCGGCGCCTCATCCTCAGGACGCGCCGGGCGAAGATTCGCTTTGTACTATACAATGTATATTTACGTATATACATACTCGTATATTTATATACTTGCATTGTATATATACATATACATCCATATATATATATATATATATATATATATATATATATATATATATATATATATGGATACACAGAAATTACCGTTCTATACGCCGCCGGGTGGGCACAGAGAGCGCCGCGTTCTACATTCGCCGAGAGTGGCGGGACGGGGTGGCGAGGTTAGGGGCACTCACGTGCATCGTCCTATTATATATGCACATACCGTCCACGCACACGCGCAAACGAGCGCGAGAAAAGAAGTTTCCACCGTAGGGGTGCGGGTGGCTGAAAAATATCTCTCGAAAAATAAGCCGTAGATTGGCCTCGCTCATATATATATATATATATATGCATACACCCGGGGCTACAGGCGGTGAGCGAGGGTTTTCGCAAGAGCGTGTAGCGGAGATTGCGCGGGGTCGGTGCCGCGAGCCCGCGGAAATAAACCCCCGACGTGCGACGTCTCGGCGTCGCTCCGGAAATATTGAGCACCCTCCCCCCTCGCCCCATCCACCGCCCCCGTTCAAATATTAAGGACGTAAGACTGGCAGGCAGTGGGACCGAGGGAGGGGGGGGAGGAAGGACCGCGCGCTCGCCTCGTCGTGGGGTACGGGGGGGGCGACGATGGAGAATAAGAGAGAGGGGGGGAGGGGCGAGCGAAGACGGGGCGAGGGATGGAGCGCGCGGCCGAGGCGAGGCAAGCGTCGGGCGGCTCGCTAAGTAAAAGAGCCTGAATCTTTCAGGACGCGCGAGAGAATGATAGAGGGAGACATAGAGAGAGAGAGAGAGAGAGAGAGGGAGTGAGACCGGTGGCGCTGATATACACCTCTATCTATAGATACAGCGGTCGCGTGAATTATTCCACGGTATCGCGGGAGCCGCGCGCGCTCAGCGTGATGGAGGAGCCGGTGTGTCGCGCGGGGGGGAAGCCTGTGGAAAATCCGTTTTTCTTTTTTTTCTTTTTTTTTTGTTTGCTATTTATATGATATTCGTATATTTAAGGTTGTGGGATAACTTTATGTATGCACTGTTCGTAAAATCCGAGATCTGTACCACGAGGCAGGTTCGAACCTCTCGGATTTTCCAACAGGTACGAACTGCGAATCCTACGTATTCAAAGCGTACCGACTGAAGAGGCAAATATTACGCACATTTGTTATAACATTGACGAAAGTTCCGTGAACTCTCCTGCGCTCGGACATGCGAGCTTCGATGCGATTCGAATCGCAGTTTCGATTCGTTCGAAGCCCTTATGTAATGGAACCAGACCGTTCTGATAGTCCAATCTTACGTAAATTCTTGTAGTATTTGCAATATAGTACTAGAAACTTTCAACTATCGGAACATTAGAACATTGATTCGGTGTAACATTTAGGTTCTAGCTGTTGGAAGCCCTTATTGGAACCAGACCGATCGACTATTCAAATTTTACGTATGTTCAAACATACCATTCATAAGAATTCGAGAAACTTTTTAGCAAAGCCAAAGTTCGACATTTTCAAATATTCGAAACGAACCGTTCTTACGGCCAAATCCTATATGTAGATCCGTCTTAAGTTTTTGATCTAATTTTTTTTTTTAATTATTTCAGAGGCCGGATTGAAATGTACTATACTACGAATGGCCCGTGTTTCTTTTCGTAAACGTAAAATTCGAACGGATCTCATATGAATAGTTCGAATACTTAAGATATTCCAAACATTTAGAGATTTGAGCAGATTTGAGATTCGGATTAGGTTCGAGTCTGTGCGATAGTTCGTACAGAATTCCCGGCGTGAACTTCTATGGATTACCAAAGCTGTAATCAATGAATTTCTAGTCTGAAATCGTTATCGTCAATAATAATTAAATAGTGAAATTTCAACGGATTTGAATAGCAGCTTCGATTCTCACAGTGGAATAGCCAGATTTTCCAGCGACTATCAATAATAAATACTGCGCAACGCTTGAAGCGCGGCACAAAATCGATTTTCTCAATCTTTCGCGAGCAGCAATAATTTACTTCGTAGACCAACATGTAATCAGTCTGACATAATTGCCTCGTAAAATGTAAATGTTTCACGTGAGTAACTTGACATGATTGAGTAAACGAGGAGAACGTTTTCCAGGCCTCGTGAAAGCGAATCGCCTCTTCTCTAAAATACAGTCAGATATTTTCACTGATGAATTGGTGAGCATCCTTACCGCTTAAACAGTGGAGATCAACACGAAATATCACCAAATATCAACACCAAATGGCACTGAGCCCATTTTGAATCATTAAATTTAGACAGTACATGCACGCATATAGATGCTGATTTCATGTAAAAAGTGATAAAATCTTCAGCGCGCCGACTTATATAACTAACTGCACAGAGCCACTTGGTTCAGCCTGAAAGTGATCTATTAAAATCTTTAAAGCAAATTTACACAATGATCCAAAGATGTAATTATCATGTATCCTCTTCGAGTCACGGATCGCAGGCATCGGATCTTTTTTTTCGTACGGAAACAAATACATATATATATATATATATATATATATATATATATATATATATATATATACAAAGCACAAAAGAGTATTTGTTACTGAAAAAAATACAATTTTTCAGTTATGTCTGTTCGAATTCATTATTTGCCGATTTTGTGCGGCTATAAAACTGCGTGTAAATATTCATGTTGTCTGCTAGGCACAAGACTATGCAGAATTCATAACAAAAATCACGATGCAGACTTTAAACTATGAATATACAATGGTTAATTGTACATATCTAGCGACGTATATACTAGTATCTACTAGTAAGTATATACTACGAAAATAGTTACACGCAGTCTTATACTCATAGTATAGATGATATACTGTATAATACTGTAGGTAAAAACGCAAAAAAGAGATTTAATTAATTTTTTTTTGTGAGATTATCCACATAATAAGCAATTGATTCGGCTAATAATTTCGATGTAACAGTTTCATTATAATTTTTATAATTTCAACCTATTTCCCTCAAAACGCGCACGAAATTCAAATTTCCGATGATTTATTAATTGCAGCTAACCAGTATAATTAGTAACAAAAGTAAAACAACCATTTTGATTATATATTCCTATATATATATATATATATATATATATATATATATATATATACATAGACACACGTATAGAATGTATGCGTAAGTTATATTTGCAAGCAATTAAACGAAATATCGACGAGATAAATTATAAACGTCGAGAAATACGCGCGAAAATTATGACTGCATCGAAATTAGAATTACTTTGAGTTGTTAATTAAAAAGCAATCGGTCCAGATCACCCACTATATAATACTTTCCCAAAATCCAAAATTTTTCCAAAAGATATACATTTCTGTATAATTAATGTATAATACCCATGCAGATTTTCCCTCCATTCTACGGTCGTAACTAGCAATAGTAATTGATACATCGTGATTATCATATAATGCTGTGCATAATATGCCGAGCACTGGTAAAATAACACACACACACGCGCGCGCGCGGGTGCGCACACACAAACACATACCTATACGCAGATACACATAGGCTTGATTTATGGGAAAGAGCCAGAACACGCGACCGGCATCTCTGCTCCCGATAAGCATCTGATGTATTTATTGCGAGGCTTCAATTATATTATAGAAATTTTACCGGGCTCCGCTTCTACAATGAGCAAAATCGTGAGCGATCGCGCGCAGTCAGTATATACACGTAGATGTTTCGACGGCTCGCGATTCGCGTTGTGCACGCCCACCCCCCCCCTCCTCCAGCCGTCGACTTTTTCTTTTAATTCGTTTATCTTTTTGCATTGCATCCTTTCGTTTTTTCTTCATTTTGCAAACAATGGCCTGCCCGAAAACGTTAAGATCCGAGATCGGATAATCTAACTAGTTGGGCACAAAGTTAATGGCATGTGTATATGTGTATATATGCGTGTAATCATAAAGTTTGTGCCTACATTATGTAACCTAATTATAAGCTTTCACTGATATATTTTATGCGCCTCGTTAGGTTAGGCAACGTGTTTGCTTAATAAATATTCAGATATATATATATATATATATATATATATATATATATATATATATATAATATTCCAATATAATTTGTTAGACGTTTCGTGAGCGCAGACGCTATATATATATATATATATATAGTGCGTTCCTCTCGATGCGCTCTAATCAATATTCATGACGTATGTAAATTTATTACTTCAACCCACATTCGCGATTCGCGCGGCCGTGCATACACGATACATTATTATTAGTTTATTTATTATGTCATGTAATTTTTACGATTGTTATAATAAACGTGCGCCGCATTGTTATATAAGAATAACCGAATAAAGTGTATATTGATTGTTTGCAAAAATAAAAAAAGATAAAAAACCAAAAAAAAAAACGACTCGACAACAAGACGTTTAGTTCATATATAAGTCCCATGAATAAGCCGAATTGCCAACGATTTAACGCGAGGGATTTTTTGGATTTTTCAATTGACTTCGCGAAAAAAAGTTACGTTTCGAAATTAAAATTCAATTCGGCGCACGCGAATTGTTGCCGGGGACAAGTAATAAGAGCTGCTCGCGCCATTGTAAGTTTTAATGAATGACTTCCTCTCGCGGGGCACAATCTTTACGACTCGAATTACAGAGTTCTTGAGAAAAAGAAAACATCCCTTCTAATTAGCCAGGAATGCGTTTCATAAATATATATTTATGTATGTATGCATGTATGCATATATACGTATATACTTGTACCGCATACTCGCAATTACACCGATATATGCGCAGCTGTCTCTCTCTCTTCGATGATGGAAAAACCATGCAAATTGCTGGTTTCGTAAAGAGAGCCTCCTGTAACCCCACCGCCTCCCCCCCCCCGATCCGCACCTTTTTGTCATGACACATAAGTAAAAATACGCGCGTGTTGTGTACGTTTATCTGCTGTTTTATCTCGCGCGGCTCCTTCTATTATCCCGCGTCACGCCACACAACTTGCGATAAATTATAAAAAAAAAAAAAAAAAAACAACAACGACAAAGAAAACAATTAAAAACCATGAAAGAAGGGAAAAACACAGCGTGGAAGAAAACCGACCGAAAAAACTAGAACGCTGCGTTTGCAAGTTTTTCGCGCGATTGCTCTCTCTCTCTCTCTCTCAGTACCCCCCTCTCTCTTTCCAAGCCGACTCGCAGCATCTCGCGCGTTACGGGTACGACTAATGTATGCTCGAGGGGCCGGGGAACCGAGGGAGCCGGGACGGGCCGCCGCGGACGAGACGACGAATAATGCGAGGCGAGGCGGTTGCGGCCGAGGTCGCGAGGCGCGCGTCCACCTGTTCGATATTTAACGGTCGCGCTGCCCGGCCGATCAGACCGTTCCGGATTCAAGTCGGTTCACGAGGGCGGCCAGCGGTTTTACAACGATCGTCCGACTTTCATTCCGCTTCTGGCTCGGATTCCCGACAGATTCTCAAGGGCCTCGATAAATAATCGAAACAATAATGAACCACGTAACCTTATGAATTTGTAAAGATAATACCCTCATCAGATTCCGATCGGAAAGCCACGAGTGATTTCCCCCCTTCGGTCCGCGAAATCTTCACGTACGAATCTCATAAGATTTTCGCGCCTGATTCCCATCTGACGTACGGGAGAGTAATTAGCACGACGCCGATCAGTATCTGTTCGAAATTTCACACGATCAATTCGCGATATTACTGATTTAACAATGAAAAATGAAAAATTCGCGCTTTCGAAAAATTCATTCCTGACCGATTTGCGCATATTTTACATAAATTTCATCGGCTGATCGGTTGAAATCTTACATTATTCACAATGACAACTCTGCCAAGGTACGCGCGCGCGCGCGCAACAGACGCGCACATATAGAATATTCTGAAAAACCTCATCCGAAAAGTTGGAGGACGCGAAGAAGAGAGTCGCGGCGCGGGTACGATGCCGCGACTTCCCCCGCCGGTATTGACCGCCTCGGGGCTTTATATTCGGCTGGCTCGTACCCCGGGGTCCCGGGCGAGGGGGGAGGCGCGACGGATGGCAGCAAGACGTCCACGAGGTCTAATTAAGCCCGGGCCGAGACCCGAGGGCGCGGGCGCAATTTACCCGCGACCACCGCCCGCAAGGGTGTCACGACCGCACAGTTCGAGATTGCTCGAAATTTACGCGGCCCCGAAAATTAAGTTTTTGGCGACTGGAAATAAAGCCATATGTGTGTGTGTGTGTGTGTATGTGTGTGTGAGTACTGACAGCTTCGTTATTTTTCCACGTAACTCAGTCCGTTGTGTCCTCAGATATATAGAAATGCGCATATTTATCGAGTCATTCGAATGGGTAGAGAAAAAAAAAAACTGCGTTTCCGACTCGGACTTTAATATATCGACAGCCGTCGCGCAAACTTTACCCACTGGCGTGGTTGGTATAAATGTAAATTTTTGTTTTTATTTTTTTTTTTTGTCGGTCGACCTGTAGCCGACTTTGCACACGATGTCCGTAATTTCCAGAAATATCATTGATAGACACTTAAAATAAACGAATTTGATAATTATATTACGTATATTTACTTTAGATCTAAAGGTATTTCGGGCATTAAATATTCTATAACTTTTCAAAATGTAATTTTCAAAATTCTAATTAACCAAATTTTATTGAAAATTTCAAACGAGTTTCTGTATGATGAAAAAGTAATCGCGACGACTGGGAATCAAATGCTTTTACGTTATACTAAAACCATACTTTTTTACATTACACTAAAAAGATTTCTCCCTCAGTAGATTACGACTGAAAAGCGTGGAGAAAAAAAATCTGTCAGTAGTCATACGATCTTACGAAAATATCGAAAGAAGAAATATGTAAAATCGTATCTGGCCAAAAGATCCATCGGCCAGTGCATAATGAACGGCATCGTCTCAACCTCGAGCCATAATACATTACATAATAGTTCATTTGGAAGTTAATTAGCTACAAAAATTATTAAAGAAAAAAAAAAAGAAACAATAAGTACACCGCTCGAGGTGCACGTTCGCATGAAGTACCTTCGACCCGATGCAGCTCCCAATGGCCAACAAAGAGGCGCAGAAAGAAAATTTGGCCCGCGGGACGCTCGTGCCGCACGTTCCCTTTTCGCACGAGTACGCGTACGATCGGGCGATCGGTGGACGAAGACGACGAGGACGACACCGCCGCGCGGCCTTGACAACGTTTCAAAAGCCGTTCGCGGCATCGGCGCTCCCTCGCCTCGCTACGCCGACTCTCTCTCTCTCTCTCTCTCTCTCCTCTCTCTCTCTCTCCCTTTCGTTGGATCTGCCGCGCGCACCTTTTTGTTCACTCTCGCCTTAATGCAGCGGCGCGCAACCGCGCGCAGACCCGATGTATAGTTGAGCCGGCCTCGTCGCGCCGCCACCGTCTCTCTCTCTCTCTCTCTCTCTCTCTCTCTCTCTCTCTCTGAGTCTCTTTCCCTTTCTCGCCCCCCCCCTCGCTCAACTCATCCACCTCTCTGGTTCCCCGCCCTCTCATGCGTGCGCGCGCCGCGGCGATCGCGTCCTCGGATTCTTTGCGGTCGCGAAGTGGCCGCGCGTGCAGAACTTTATGTGTGTATCTATATATATATATATATATATATATATATATATATATATATATATACACGCACGCATTCCTCTTCGTTTATTCAGGCTGATGCAGTTTGTCGGGCCGGTTCTTTTGAGCCGTTCTTTATCTCTTCGACTCGCGGTCGCTCTTGTCGACCCTCCCCGCCCCGTCGCCGGGTTCTCGGCTATGCACGTCTTGTGCGCGCACGCACGCGAGCTCTCGCGTATGCGCGCTGCCGGTCGGGGCGGGGGCGGGGGGGGGGAGACAAAGCGAGAAATGTAGATTAAGGCCTCCGCAGAGCGAGTTTTTAACGGGCCATATATATATATATATATATATATGTGTGTGTGTGTGTACATATATATGTACACTTTTTTAGTGCGCCGCGTTTGTGATTAATAAATTGCGCGAGTGCGCGAGAGAAGCTCTCGCGGCAGAGGAATTTTTTATCGTCCTTCCGTTATTCTCTAGATATATGAATGTGTGTGTGTGTGTGCGCGTGCGTGCGTGTGCGTGTGCGTGTGTCATTTCGTCCCTTTTGTCGCGATGGATGCAGATGCGAGGCGGCAGCCAGCGCCAAGTACGTTATAGCATATATTATAATTGTATCAAGCATTATCTCTCATTCGTGAGCAGGTGAAATTATCGCGCGGCTCGATGGAGGTTGGAAATCCGGTTGGGAGCGAGAAATCCCTGTACCGCTCTTTCAAACTGGGATAATATCGCGGAATTCGAAATGAGATCATTTTTTTCTCTCCTTCATTCTTTTACATATATATTGGAGAATTTTACGACGGCTGGGACGGCGGCGCGGGCGGCGGCTCCGAGTTTCGCTGAGAAATCTCGACTGCTCTGCTCGTGACGCCTGTGTGACATGGAAAAGGTGACGTAATATAGATGTACCGTGTATATATGTACACGTCTCTTATGCGACTTTTTATTGCTTACGTTGAATTTTAATTTGCACAATTTCACAGTTTCGATACGATGGTATTGGCGATAATAATCCGTAATATCGAGGATTAGTTTAGTTCCTGAGGATGAACCGTAGCGGTTCGAAACGTCGGAGGCCAAAGAAGCAGCTAAATTTAATGCGGCGAGTGCAGTCAGGCTGTCCTTCACTAATATAGAATATTGTTTTTATTATTTTTATTATCTTTACTTTATTATTTTTAATTTTTCATCTAATTTATTTTTAGTAATAATTTTTTTATTTTGATTTCAGATTCTTCGAGGTTAATTGTAAAAAAAGTACAGCCTGACTGTCATTCTATTAGTTAATCTATTATATTATAAAGACTGTAATACCGGTAAGAATATTTATTAATTTAAAGGATTAGTATTATAATTTGAAGGAAAAAAAAGACTTTCGTCGATTTTCTGAAATTATTAATTAGGCTCACGAGCACTCTGTTTCCATGTAAAATTTTAAATAAAAAAATTTTTATAATGATGCTCGTATTGCTCTTGAAATCGCCTCGTATAACTTTTCAAATATCAACTTTTCCAGAAATTTTTCTATTTAAAAGTGCCTTAAATTCTTTTACAAGAAAAACGTCTGTTGCATTGTGAAACGGTTTGCCAAAGAAAAAAAAGCGCTCTTTCCAACGTTCAGGGATTAAAATTGTCCGCGCCCCTGCGGGATACTTAAAATAAATCCTATCTGCACGAACGAAAAACGGATAAGACCGTCGTACGCACGCAAAAAACAAATAGGCCTAAAGTAAGATATAGAACGTCGAAACAGCGAATAAGAATAAGTAACTAGCAGACAGTAAGAATGTATGCGTGGTAGTCAAAAAAAAAAAAAAAAAACGGCGGTGATTTTTGTTTTTTTTTACTGCGGCACGGTCTAACAGGCGGTGCGAGCTGTTGTTAGAGAAGCTCCGATTCACAGGATACCCGAGGAATTTAGGTTTTATCGTTCACGTGCGTTTAGAATTTTTGAATCTCAAAAGGACAAAAGCCGCGTGTCCCAGTGATGAGAATTGATTCCTTGCAGACTGTAAAAGGATATCGGAACAATACATCCGCGGGAATCGAGTAGCCGTGGTTCATTGCAACGATATCCCTCTATATGTAATCGGGAGTATGAAAAATTCTCCCCAATTGAACGTACACTCGGGATTGTCCTCAAAAATTCGCCGTCCGCTACGATCGATAAATCTCCTGCTCTCCGGGTATGTGTGTGCGCGCGTGTACACATGGATGGATATCGAAATTCCACCCCTGCATCCGCGAGGCCTATTGAACTGCTCGACGGCGTCCTTTTAATGGCGGATCGAGCCGTGCTCGCCGAGCTCCGATCGGGGACAACGTCAGCCACCAAGGAAAGTCGAAGTTTCCACGCTTTTTCCCCGGGATAATCAAATTTCTGCCAATTTCCCATACGCTTCTTGATTTTCAGACCCAATCTCCCCCCCCCCTACTCTCCCTCTGATTCTCTCTCATTCTCCGCCTGCCCGTCTCTCCTCGACTCCATCGCCAAGACAGGGGGCGCCCGTGCGAGGCATAATTCGCGGTCAGTTCGGAAGGGAGAAAAAGAGGAAAGGAATCCAGGCGTGATCTGGTTTTTCAGGGAGAGAGGAGCGACAGCGGATGGGGGGAGGCGGGAGGCAGAAGAGGGGTTGATTAAAATACAAAGAGGACGAGGGCGGGAGGAGGATCGAGAACTCGTAGAGTGGCTATGGCAAAAACGGAAGAGAGAGAGAGAGAGAGAGATAGTGAAATAAAGTGACAAGCGGTAGAATTTGCTATATATATATATATATATATATATATATATACACAAAGTTGAACACGGCACCGGCTGGTAGGCGAAATAAAAGTAGGGGGTATGAACTCTTTGCTTATACGTATAGCCGAGATGATCCTGCGGAATTGGAATCGGGACCGAGGGAGTGGGTGCGGCCGCACTAGGTCGCACGACATTTTTGCATTCATATAGTGGGCGAGCGAGCCTTTTTTTTCTCTTTTTTTTTTTTTTTTTTGTTTAATAAGAAGCTTCCCAAGAACTTGGTAGACATGGGGGACGGAAATAAAAAATCTGTTAATATGAGGTTGAGACGAGTCTTGGCGTTTATAGGGAGACGGAGATAATCGAATACGATGATCCCGTCTCCGACACCGATCGGTTTTGCCGATTATTTCGGGGAGAATTTTGACGATTGTCCCAATGAGACGCGGCGCGGTTAATAGCGTTAATTCCGAAGATAAAAGAAGCAATTTTTAGCTCGACAACGCGCGGCTCTTGCCGTGAACTTGGACACGATCTACATCCACGATCGGCCGAGCAAGGGTAAATATAGCGACCGGCTGTTCATCTCCACCGATGCGCGCTGCCTCGTTTGACGGCAACCAAAAAGACAACGGTTTTCCCGATATAGTCGCGCGTATCCTTCGAATTTACTTCGAAATTTCCGTTTCTGAACGGTCATTGGGCGCGTTTGCTGTCTCCCAGTTTGGAATAAAATGAATCTTTGAGTTCTTGAAAAATTTACGAAATGACGGTTCTCACCACTTTCAATTGCGATTACTTCTAACTATAATTGCAAGATAATTATAAGTATCTTATTCTAAGAGAAAAACAAATATGAGACCTTTAATAAGATGACTGGATACAGATGAATAGGATGAAGAACAAGGATGTATTGAAATGTGTTGAAATGTGCTTCTGAGGTTTTTTTTGCAATATACGAGGGTGGATCAATAAGTTTCCGGTCTGACCAAGAGATGGCGCCACTAGGCCTACCTTAAGGTGGCGTTCCATAGTATCATCCTTAGATAGCTTGTAGCTATAGTCTCAATCCGATCGCCATGTTAGTTTAGGTTTGAGAGCACGCTGAACAAGACGCCTCTGTGTTTTTCGTAAAAATGGAAAAGCTGGAAAATCGTGCTGTCATCAAATACTTTTATTCGAAGCGGTGAACGCCGAAGGAAATTAAAGAAGAGATGGACTCGTCACTGGGGACATCCTCCCCATCATATTCAACCGTTAAGCAGTGGGTTTCCGAGTTTAAAAAAGATCGTGTGAGCACCTCTGATGAGCCTCGTTCAGGACGCCCCGTTGAGGTCAAACCTCCGGATACGATCGAAAAAATCCGTCAAATAGTGCTGAAAGACCGCAGAGACCTGTAAGATGTCATACGAACGTGTACAAAATATTTTGCACCAACATTTGTATATGGAAAAGCTCTGCGCACGATTGGTGTCGCGTTTGCTAACAGTCGATCAAAAATTGATTCGAAAGAACATTTCTACCGCCAATTTGGCGTTGTATAAGCGTAATCCAATCGAATTTTTGCGTCGATTCGTAACCGTTGACTGTACTGTGATAAACAGTTAAGTCAAAGTTTAAAGTTAAAAAACGAAATCTTTACTTAGAAACTTGTTATATCCTTAATTTTAATGTTTGCGCCACTTACTGTCAATGATATGCTATCAATTATACAAAATAGTTATTGTATTGAGTGCATAAGTTCACTCGTAAACTTGTTTATAAATGAAATAAATAAATAAATAAAAATATAGTCTTTTTTTAGACCTTTCTACGGTTACCGAATTAATAATAATAATAATAATAATAATAATAATAATAATAATAATAATAATAATAATAAATAATACAAATAATAATATAATAACAATAATAACAAACAAAAACAACAATAACAACAACAATAAGAAGTATACTACCTCTTTAATTACCAATTTCGTTCTACGAAGCACGAAACTATTTCGCCGACCACGGGGCAACGAGACCGTTTTCCCGTGCCTATTGCATAAAAATGAAACGAGAGGGGGGGAGGGGCGGACGAATGGAGAGTCACGCCGCGGTATTAAGCGAGCGTCGAGCTGCGCGAGCCGCAAATTGCGCTCGGTAAGAGGGGGGGGGGCGCCCGCGATCGAGCAGCTCGATGACAATGAGGCCGGTGAGTCCGCGGGATTGAATGAAAAACAATAGGGTTGTCGTTATTCCCCATAGAGCGGCGTAGAATGTACCGCAGCCAACAGAATGCGCGGACGGCATCATCCCCCGACCCTCTTCCTCTCTCTCTCTCTCTCTCTCTCTCTCTCTCTCTCTCTCTCTCTCTCTCGCTTACTCTCTAAACGCGCTCATCATAATACAAAAGGTATGAATGAATGAGCTTGGGGATAAAAACTTGCTTCCTCGCCACCGGTCATAAGGATGGAGACAAAATGCCCGATATTAAGTGTGTATGTGTATGCGTATATATATTTGTACATATATATATATATATAAGGACAAGAAGGTGAGCGCTTTGTTGGGCAAAAGAAAGTCCATATAAAAGAGAGCTAAAAATTGCGCTCTATATAGATAAGAGGGTCGCGTCGAGCTGGCCAGTTGTGGTGTGTGCCCCCCCCCCGCGCTCGCCCCTATGTCTCTCTTTCATTCTCTTTCGGACGGTTAAGCACGTGAAATATACGAAAAATGGAGAGGGAACAAGGACCGTAGCGGGTTGAACGGGGCTCGGCTTTTCCGGGATCTTTTCATATTTCTTATTATTAGCTCGATCTACTTTACTTCCGGACGGTCGGAGGGGCGCTGCCGCGGAACTTTGCGCTCCTACGATGGTGAGGGTGGGCCGAGGGAGGAGGGTAAGGATATCTCTATTATTCACAGCAGTTGGAAGTGCTGTATATATATATATATATATATATATATATATATATATATATATGTACGCGGCAGGTCCCCGCCCTCGCTGTATTCGCGCTGCGAACGTGCGAAATATATATTCCCGTTAGATTAGCGGGATGTGTATCGGTCTGCGCGGGATAAGAGATCGAACGGGTTACCCCGAGGATTAAATGATTGGATATATTTGTCTTGTCGAAGGGCAGGAGAGTCGTCGGGGGAGGAGAGGGGAGGGAGAATGTTTAACTTCGAGGAATAATTTGTTTACTTAGGAAGTAGGTTAGACTCATCGAACTCGGTGGGGGGGGGGCTATGTATCTATATATATATATGTGTATGTAAGAGATAGAGAGAGAGAGAGAGAGAGAGAGAGAGAGAGAGAGAGAGAGAGAGAGAGAGAGTATGTCTGGACTACTTGATTTCGATAACTTTTGAGAGTTCCCCGGGAATAGCAAAACTTTCCCCTCGAGTGTTTTCCAATTCTGGATTTTCATAATTTGGCCAATTTATTATACAAACCTATAATGAAATATTCTCATTTTCTCGGATGGAAGTGAAATTATGTTATTTCTGCGAGAAATAAAGCTGCGACGCATATATCTGAAATCTATCGTAATATTCTCAAGGAAGTAAATATATGAGTTTTTTTTTTTAGGGGGAAAAAAACAACAACAGTTCCCGAAAAGTTTACGAATTTTATCGCGGTAAATATAGAAAAGTATACACATATTGTGGAAGACCTTTATTTGGGTCAAGACGCTCGAGTACAGCGAGAGAACCGAGCAATTTTCAGGCTGACCCGCGCGCGATGAATGAAAAAGAAAAGAAAAACTTAAATGTGCTTTTACAGAAACAACGTGCATTACCACCTGGTTCACGAGCCTTCGATAGAGCACAAATTTACAGGAATTATTCTGTCAGTCGTATTCGTACGTTGCTCGTTTATTTCTGAATTAAACATGATTAAATAATTAATATTATAAATTTGAAGAAAAAAAATTTTTTTTATTATTATCCATTATTGATTTATTAAGCATAAGAGGCGAGCAATGTGCTTCTTATGAATTTCATGAAATTTTGATTCGTATACGAATGATAGCTGTCGATAATTTATAAATTCATATTATGGAACGGAAACAAGGGATTGTCTTAGGACAATCGTTGAAAACAAAATAAACATGTATTACAGGTATGGAGCATGAAGATATTATATTTTTATTTTTCCAATATTTATATTGTAATTTTGAAATTTCAGTTTCAACCCTAAAAATAGCGAGAAAAATAAATAACTTACGAGAAAACATCGAAAGACATACTCGATATTTTCAAAGCAAATCGAAGATAAAAGTAAAATTTATTTCAACAACTTTAATTGTTATATTGAGTATAGCTGGTTCAACTTTTGTAATCGGTCAAAAGTTTCAAAATTTTCGAAAACCATCTCGTTTCCACGACCTTCCACGAACCTTCCGGCAATTTGGCAATAATTTGGAACAGATGTGATTATTTAAGGGGCGCGATCTAGTGAATTTGGCAATAAATTTTATGATTTCACATTATACTATGAAGTTTATGTATTAGTTTGTCTTATAATCAGTGCCTTGCACGTTTATAAAACTGAAGTTTCGTCAGCACGGTGAAATTTCTTAAGAATCCTATTTTAACATTAATAATCGTCACTTCCGGCGTCGCGCACGATAAAATAGATACCTTGAACCAAACAGGGATTAGCCCCGGGAAAATTAGCATTACCCGCGGTCTCCTGCTTCGTCGTAATTCAGCGGATAACTCCACGTGCGCGCGCGCGCGCCTGTTAAAAACAGGTCACTGCGAACATTGTCGTCGGTCCGCGCAGTCGGGTCAGTGTCCCAAAAATTCGTCCTAATCCCGCGCGGACGACCCCCCCCCCTCTTCCCCCGCTCCTACGCAGCGGCAAACGAGCCGCCATTAGTTAAACGAATAAACGCTGTTAACAAATCCACGGCCGCACCGCATTATCGGCCGTTTCCCGGATATATATATATATATATATATATATATATATATACACTAACACACACAACGACCACACTCGCGATGTAACGTTCGCCGCACGGACTTTGTTGCCCTCCGCCACCGCTCCCCCTCGCCCCCGCAGCCCGCATCGGGGGCGTTTCGGACCGCGTACCGCCCTCCCCTCGCCCCCGCACCCTCTCACATCCCACACACCCCTATCAGATTCTCAATTAGCGGTCTCGTGAAAAGCCCTCGTTTACACCCCCCCCCATCCTCCATCCCCTAATTCAGCGCCGTCGCGTTCCGACGCCGGCGAACGTTGCGTAATCGGGGCAGGGGCGGGGACGGCGGCGAAAAAATAAAGGAGGAAGGAGACGCGCCGCGAGCGTCGAGCGGCTGCTCGAGGGCTGGCCTCGTCGGAATAAATTCCGCTTTACGAACGGGGACCGCCGCGATCGCGAGCGCGCGAGATTCCCGCGTCCCCGCCCAGCTTTAATCGCTCTCCTCCCCCCTCCATTCCGAGAATGCGCGGGTTATATGCGTAGATAGATAAAAGTGTGTGTGTGTATGTGTGTGTGTGTGTGTGTGTGTGTGTGTGTGTGTGTGTGTGTGTTCCCGCGGACGGGTGGCGACGATAGGAGATGTGCCTTATTATAAAATCGTAAAATGTGAAAAAAGATCCCTTTTACCTGGGGACCGCCGCGCCGCTGCAACGCTCTGCTCTCGCTCTCTTTCATTATATACATATACGTGTCCGTCTCCCTTCCCATCTATCTCTCTCTATCTCTCTCTCTCCCTCTATCCCTCTCTCCCTACCGCGAAGAGCGCGCGCGAGCAGCGCGCCCATTTTAATTAACGAGCTATCACGACGCCGTAAAAGGAGCAGCCGGGCATTTCTAACGAGTTCGTTAAATAAATATATGGGGGATTCCGCGGTAACGGGCGGTAGCCCCGGGAGCGCTGGCGCGACACCAACGCGCGCCGGCCGCGAAGCCGAGGGGGAAGAGAGCGGCGGCGGCGGCGGCGGCGCGAGGCTCTGACGGGTGGGAAATTCGAAGAAACGGGCCCGCTCGCGGGATCAGACGAGGCGGCGACCGCCGCGCATCAGTTTCCCCGTACTACATCGGTAGGAAGATCTGTCGGGTATGAGGGGGGGGGGGAAGATTTTGAAGATTTTTCCATCGAGATAAGCGCGCTTACGGGGAAATGGAGATGAATTCATCGGGTGACGAAGAAACGGCGATTTTATTACGGACGGAACGTGTATCTTTCATCTGAATGTGATAAAAGTGATCCTTCTCTTTATCGTTTTAGCTCTTATTTACTATTTTATACTCTTGAGTTTCACGTTACTGGAACTTTTAGTAACAGCGTTACTGAAATTCCTTGCCCCTTCGCACAAATAAAAGTTCTTCCAAAATCAAATGATCATTTATTTGTGCAGCACGGTTCGGAAGGAACGATATATTTAGAAAATTTTTACTAAATCTAATGAAAGCTTATTTAAGGAAAATAGGACTTTGATGCATTGGATAAATATTATCTTAGCTGAAAAAGTCTTTTCTAAATTGCAATTAATAAATATTCATTTGTAAAGTTTTTCCTTGTCGCTCAATTGGCATAAATCGTTTCGTAAAATATTAATAAATTATCGTTGATAAAATAGTTAAAAAACTTTTTTTTATCATCGGATGCATTATATTTTGCAAATTTTTGATGCTAAATTCATATTCAGATGTAAAACTGGCCAGCATTTTCAGTCTTTTCAACACTCTAAGACTAAAAAGTAGAAAGAATAATTTATGGAAGATCTTGGCGATCATGTCACTGAATAACCAGTGTCTATGCATAATTTGATACTGCTATTATTTTTCGTTATTTTATTCTCACATTATCTCTCTATCAAAACCCATTTCCCGACTCATGGTCAAATATGGTCGTAATCATCATTTACTGTTACTGCCCATCGTAATTAACAGAGTGATAAAAGAGGCGGTGATAAGAAACTGCTTTGACCTAGAAACAGAGAATTGATACACTTTTACGGAAGAAATGAACTTGCGGGAGAGTAGAATCCTCTCGACGACCAACGTTAAAATTATACAACGTTTTTTTTTTACATTTCCGTCAGTTAAGAGCCGTGTTTTAAACTGGCTACTGTGCATGTAACTGCTAATTACCGAATAATATCTACTTATACGTTGCATGTATTGAATTGTTGAATTGAAGATGGTATATATTGAAAATGGAAAGTTGAATTTTGAAGTGATGGGTTGTGGGGAATTATGACGTAACGTGGGCTATGTCATTTTTCGATAGGCTGTATCGGCGGCGTTTAGTACGGTGGGGACGATTACAAAAAAAAATCGATTCCCACGTGCCTCAATTTTTACTAACTTGAGAGTATTTATAAAGAACTTAAAATGTCACTTTACAACTTACTAACTATATTGCGATAAAAAAAACTCATTATGTAATCAGTGTAATAACTTTATTACGTCATTCCACGTGAGCCGTGCTTAGGCCTACACGATATCATTTGATTAAAATTAAAAAGTGTACTTATGTCGACCGTTCTGAATTAAATTAATAAATATTTTTATCGGTCTTACAGTCTTTCTAACATAATATATTAGCCAAAATAATGACAGTCAGACTATCCTTGTTTATTATCGCTTCCGAAGAATCTGAAATAGAACTTATTACTACAATAAATTATATTAAAAATTAAAAATTAAAAATAAAATAAAGATTAGTTCCTGAGGATGAACCGTAACGGCTCGAAACGTCGGGCACGAAGGAAGAAAATAAGGTGGCGGGGGCACTCAGATTGTTCTTCACCAATATAGAATGTAGTTCATTATTTTTATCATTATTATTTTATTTTATTATTTTTAATCAAATTTATTGTAGTAATAAGTTTTATTTCAGAGCCTACGGAGTGAATATAAACAAGGACAGTCCGACTGACATTATTTAAGCTAATATATTATATTATAAAGACTGTAAGATCGATAAAAGAATATTTATTAATTTAAAAATCATTTGAAATATACATAGTGTATATAAAACTGATGCATTCCAATCCATTTTAAGCTATAAACTAGAAAGCGCGCGCAAAATCCAAATTCGCTGACCCCGGAATTCCCATGAAACCGAGGGATCCACCGAGTTCAAAATCCAAGAACGTGGATGAGAATTTGGATTCTGTGCGTACTTCCTGCATCACAGCTCAAAATCCTTCGGATCTCAATTGATCACGCACCCCTCGAACAATTAATCCAACGTCTACTCGTGGCAGAGAAGATGAATTTTATCAGCGTGTATATATTTTTTAATTTGAAACTGTTGCGTCGCCTGCAGTCGCGCTTAAGCCTAATTAACCGCGTGCCCGCGCGCGCTAATTATCCGTAGGCGACGCGTTCAATTTCGCCCCGTTCGCGAGGTCGTCGCAATCGCGCAACGTCCCTGATAAAGCGAAACCGCGTCGTCCGGCTCGTCCGGCTGTACGGGCGGTCGACGCATGAAAAATTCAACGCCGCGCGCCCTCCCCCCCCCCCGGCGGCACGCGCGGACGAGCGCGTAACGGACTGCATGCCCTTAAATTTCCGCTACGAGGGTCGGCCATTAAAACTCGCGAACTACCCTCCCATACTCTCCTGCTTCACCCCGCCCCCCCCCATAAGTGTAACAGCGCGCCGCGCCGGCAAAGAGAGAGAGAGAGAGAGAGAGAGAGAGAGAGAGGGAGAGAGAGACGTACGCGGGTCGAGGCAAAAGAAAAGTCCTTCACGGGCCCACTCGCGCGCTCAACCCTGGACGCTGAAGAAGAAGTGGCGAGAGCTATTAAAAAAAAAAATAAATAAATAAATGAAGAAAAAAACACAAGCAAGGGTAGAACGTAACGTGTAACTGGGGGGGGGGGTATGGAGGAGCGTAGGCGAGGGAAAAGGTATACATGTAGAAACGATGGATAGGTCGCGAACTCGACGAAGTTACGACGACGACGGCGTCGGCGGCGAGTGGACGAGGAGAGCGGGGGGAGGGGGGGAGGTTTGCAGGCGGGTGACAGGCGCCGAGAGCGGAACGAGGGACTGAGGCAGGAAGAACAGAAGCCTCTTTCCATATATATATATATATATATATATATATATATATATATATATATATATATATATAGATCACTGGGCGAGCTGCATCACCGTGGCGCGTGTTACCGGAGGGCGCGCCGGCCAAACAAGGAACTTTGCTCACCCTGATGCTACTCTCACCGCCCGCGCCGCTGCTATTCTCGGACGGAGAGGGATCGTTCCCTCTATACATATATATATATATATATATATATATATATATATATATAGGTGTACACGCGCGCGGGGTCGTAGGCAAACTATCTCCCTCTCTCGCGCATCCCCGCCTCTCCAGGGCATAGTATCCGGGGCGCGACGGTTGCCGAGGTGGTACGCCCTTGTAACTCTCGAATGCCCGAGCCGCTGCTCCGCAGCTTTGTTAAATTTGAAATTTATTATTTATAGTCCGGGGCTCTCTTAACGCGGAATCCTCTATTGTTCCTGCCCACGCTCCATCCCGCGCCCCCGCCCCCCACCGCCCGCCTTGTTGTGCAGCAGGCTCGGGGAGGGCGAGGAGGGTTGGTTGAGGCGGGGGTCGTTGAATAATCATCGACGGCCGAGGCATTTGGCTCTGTGGCTCGCTTGCGAGATTCTGGCGCGACGCTTCTTTTTTTTTCCCCTCTTCCCTTCACGCGAATTATCCGAGGTCGCGTGTTGAGGCACAAAGCATAGGACGGAGATTTATCAAAAGGCCCTGTATCAATACTTCAAGGCTTTCTTGAAAGGCTCCTTTTTTGCCTTTTTAAATGCGTAAAAAACTTCAGAACGCTTTATGTGCGAAATTTACCGAGGAACGAAGGAGCATTGAAAAAAAAATATTTTCCAAGAAAATAAGCATATCAATCGACCTTAATATTGAGCAGTCTTTGAAGGACAATGAAAGATAAGAATATGTCCACGATAGCTTACGACCTTCCTGTTGATTTGCAGCAAGGAAAAAGAAAGAAATATCTGTGAAGCTATCTGTCGGCGTGTATCTTATACAACGTATCTAGAAACTAAGCAAAATGTTAAAAATTGGACGTTCGTCCCAGCTTCGAAAACTTATCCATTCTTTTCGTATTGCTATTCTCGCCCTTCCGATATGGACGACAAGGTAACGACCGAATTATACTTAATTCTGTTCCGAAAAGAAAGTCAACGTCAACTTGATTGACCTCGCAATCAAGATCTTATCTGGTCCATTCGAATACACGAAGAGAGGTACAAGTACAGAATGAAAACCTTGCTTAAACTACATGTATAAAAAAAAAAAAGAATACAAGCAAATGTCGCCGATCAGCAGCGAGCAAGAGATTGCAGTGCATAGAAAATGCTGTTAAGATTTCGAACAGAACTTGTTAAGATTTTATCCTAAGGTATGCGTATTTCTAGAATCTCCAACTATCCCGAGGAAGATTATTCCACCAATAGGACACGTCCATTTCATAACGGTAAAACGCAAACACGTTCGGAAATCGCGGAAATAACGCAGAATCGAGAATCCGAGAGAGAGAGAGAGAGAGAGAGAGAGAGAGAGAGAGAGAGAGCTTCTAAAAATCTCCTGTAGGACCTCAGCAGAGCCTAGCAGTGAGTTTTCTGCATTTTACAAAGTTCTGGCAAGGACGAAAAGTTACTCGGGCTTCGTCGGGCGGCCCGATTCTCCTCGTATACACACACACGCGCGCGCGCGCGCGCACTGCGCGTCGAAATTGTCGGGCCATCGTGGGCCGATGCCGAAGGCGGCTTTGAAATTAATAATTTCGCGAGTCATAACGAGGAAGATGCGCGCGCACTCGCGTACTTTCCGGATCCACGGGAGCCGATTAAACCTGTCTTGCAGCGAAGTATGTGCAAAAGCTTATCAATTATTACGAGGCCTCGGCGAAGATGTTATAAATAATCTTGTGCGGTATAATACATTAATGATATACATACATATATATATATATATATATATATATATATATATATATATATAATTTTAGGAAAGCAACGTGATTGCGAAATTTTGTGACCCGCATCGGGCTCGGACGGAATCCCAATGAATCATGCGGAAATCGATAGGTGTATAAATAACGGAGTCGTCCGATTCGAGCGCGCGTCAAAATTTCAAGGAACGAATATTAAATTTTGTATTCGTGAATGTTCTCCCCTAACCTGCCCCACCCCGACCCCGGCCACCTCTGTCTGTCTTTATGGACTATTTTTACCTTTGCCAGACTTTTACAGACTTATACACCACTTATATAAACGTATATATTAGCCTCTCGCGCTCGAAGGTACCGTGGAAAAAAATATCGGCCTTTAATGTCAAAGAATTACATAAAAAATTTATTACTCCGCTGATCTTTCAGAGATGAACCGTTGCTTATATATATATATATATATATATATATATATATATATATATATATCGGTTATTCGACCTTTTTCCAGTAAGCTGTGCCCAGATAGCATATAAATATAGAACGCCATTAAATCGACCGTTCGATTCCTCTAACTGTCCGGCTTTTTTTTTCTTCTTCTTCTTCTTCTTTTTTACTATCGTATAATATAGCTTTGAAGTCCACATAGCTATTCGTTCGAATGACAATTAATTAAAACGAAGTAAATGGCACTCTCCGATCCTCGCCATTGCGCAGGAAATATAATGCAACTCTTTATTGCTTATGAAGTGTACACGTATGGACAAGATTAACTGGGAAGAGAATAATACAATTTACAAGTATATATACATATGTACGTGTATATATATATATATATATATATATATATATATATATATATATTCAGGTTGAAAAGATAAAGGAACATGATAGGACGGGTGTCAAAGTCGTTCTTCGACATAATATAGAAATTCTTCTGCGTATCCATGCGAAATTATTCGTTATCGCGGATGACAAATGAAAGAAATAACGCGTGTCAAGGATTCTTTTTAATCAATATAAGGTCGCTATAGAAAACTGCTGCATTACGGCAGAGCAAAGCGCATACACACCCGCATACACCAACCCATTCCTCTATCTTTAATAATCCTTTGTCGAGCCGCAGTATTCGATATCATATATTCGATATATATATATATATATATATATATATATATATATATGTTTTTCGAGTATATATATATATAAATTTAGATATTTTTCCGCCTTTACACCCTC
The DNA here is from genome assembly GCA_018907035.1 of Sycobia sp. Sy_11. Classification (NCBI taxonomy): domain Eukaryota; kingdom Metazoa; phylum Arthropoda; class Insecta; order Hymenoptera; family Epichrysomallidae; genus Sycobia; species Sycobia sp. Sy_11. The sequence continues at coordinate 4,398,200 of JACCIC010000016.1, read as the reverse complement.
AGTTACAATATATATATATACATTATATTCGAGCCGTATTATAGAGAGAATAAGCAAACAAGGGTATCCATTATCCTTTTTCCTTCGAATCCATATATATGGTATGTATGTATAACCTGCGGCAGTGCTCCGTGCTCTGCGTCTTCGTATTATATATATACACGTACAAAATGCCAAACTACACGGGAGCCGGCCCTCTCGGGGCATACTTTATGTGACCCGCGGGACCGACGAGTAAGGCATGAGAGGGCGGAAGAGAACAGGAAGAAGGTGAAAGTAAGATGGTAGAAAAGAAGATCTTGAGATATATATATATATATATATACATAAGGTACACACATACATTGTGAAATCGAGCTGGCGAGGTTCTTCGTGGTTTTCTTGAAAATCGAAATTTCAGTATATGTCCGTCGAGCCACCGGGCATTGGGTACGCGAGCACCGTATCGCCGCCTTTTATTTGCTTCCTATATATATATATATATTACACATGTGTACGTGTGCAGTACATATGTGTTTGTGTGCATAGGAAAAAAGGCGCAGCTACTGTCTCATTGAATTTCCAATTCCGTGACTTTGTTTCGTTTGCTTCTTTCCCCCTGCGATAGCCGCGAGATTAAATATACACGCGGAGGCAGCCGGTCGCTATCCTTCTTCTTTTTTTTTGGAAATCCCGAAGAAAAATTCGATGTTCGACGAATGAAAGTCCTATCCGTGTAGAAATTCACTTTACAATCCTTTATGGATCGAGTTAATAATTTCTATTTAGGACTGAAATCTAGGAAGGAAACCTTAATAGATTTTGTGTATGTCTCATACTGTTTAGGATATTAGTAGGAATATCCATCGCAATCCTGGCATGTAAGACTAATTAACATCAAAGAATTTTATATAAAATCTATTCGAAATATTTTTATTTCAACTCGAATTTTTATTCCATTCTGTCTTACAAATATCCGAAAGATGAAGTAGAATTAGTATGTGGAAAATTAAAATATGAAGAACAGATTTAATCCAAGTCAAAATTAATTTAAATTAAGTACTTAACACATTTCCTTGTTTCCAATAAATATTTGTATTCTATTTTTTGCAAGATATATTTAAAATAAAAATATTAATAATTCACATTATTTTCCGTTTTTTAAAATTATTGTATCTATTTTATTATTCTGCTTTTAGAATACATTTTTTTGTAGATACCAGATCATTTTTTCATATATTCATTCACCGCTGCCAGTAAAAGCAAACGAAGATACTGAAAACTATCGGTTTTACTGCGCGCGCACGCAAAGAACTTGGGCTGTACGTTATGCGGAGGTACACATCGATTTTTACTTCGCGTTAGTTACCGCGGAGGTGTCTCGGTAAAAAAAAAGAAAATTATCTAAATTTCCTTGCACGAGGAATGGGGGAAGGGATTTGTCGAGTATAATTTGGAAGGTGAAGAAGACGGGCGTGATGCCTGCGCAAGCTTTTTTCTATTTGTCTGTGCTCGTACTATAAGATATTTAAATGAATTTACCTTTTATGAAAATACTTTTTACCTATTTATTGATTTATTCATATTTTAAATAAATCTATATATAGTAAAAAAAACCGTATACAAAGATATCGAATAGAAAACACACTGCAAAGTATGTTGAGTGAATGAAAATTAAAAGATAAAAAAATCTCTGTCTGTGGTCTCGAATTCATAGCTGGCGCGTTTGAAAAGTTGCTAAAAAATGCTTTTTAACACTTAGCTATTCGATAACGATGACTTCTTCTTTGATCGTGACCCATAGATCTGATGTGATCGTAAAGAGACAAGAATATAGTATAGTAGATTTTCGGGAATTCAGCTGGGATCCCTGGCGGAAAATCTCGGACTATCGAAGCGGCCACGAAAATGTGGATTGTCCTAGCCAGGTTTTGGTTTCGATCCAGGCTAGCATTACCCAATCGCGGGGAAAAAAAAACAGAGCATTCTAGGACAGAATTTATACACGGCTTTCCGATACTAATAATTCGTTCGATTCTTCGTGGGGCTGACGTGACCTCGGCCAGGGTTCGCGCAATTTCGGCTGTTTCTTTGCTAAATTTTCGTTCCACAAAAACTAATTCACAACGAACCAATGGAATGACTTTGCATCTACCATAAAATTATTACAAAATCCCTTCCTCTACTCGATTGACCCGTTAAATCCATATGGGTCGTGCGCAATTTTACGAATATAGCCGTCATCCCGACGGTTTTTACGACTTACATTGTATATGTTTATATAGGTGAAAATACATAACTCACGAATCAATGAAGACATATTATATATCGGTGTGTATATATATATATAGGTATGCGAAGACGCTGGTATCTTACCGATACATTGAGCATTGAAAGCGCGTGGCTCGGTTCTACCGAGGGAAAAAAAAACATCCGACCACCTTGCTTATGTCGATTATGAAGTTGAAATTGAAGAAAGGAATGAAAAATGAAAAATAAAAAAAAAAAAAAACGAGCATCGGTCGTCCTTTCACACCAGGCCCAATGACCGGGTGCGCACTGCTGTTCAATTTGCCGGAACCGACGAGATATTTATGAACTCTCACTCTTCCCTCTGTCAATATATATATATATATATATGTATGTATGTATACATCTCAATGAAAACATTTACTTTGACGCTTTTCAAAATCCCTTTCACGGCCGAGTGCCCGCGCGATCCGCGAGAGTCAAAAGCCGTCGGATATTATACGGCTTGGGCCGGGCGGGGCGAGGGGATTGAAGGAGAAGGGGGCAAAAAAATATTTCCTTCCCCCGACGCGGTCGTGCATTATAATCTTATTAACGAACACCCCTCTGGGTTTTTTTTTCTTTGTCTCTCTCCCGCTCCGCTCTCTCTCTCTCTCTCTCTCTCTCTCCTTCTTATAATCCTCCGGTCGGTTACCCTCGAATGCGACCCGCGTTGGTGCCGACGGCTTCATTGGTATACATAAAAATACACACACTCGCACGGGTACGCAGGCACCCACCGGGCCGATAAGGCAATCAATGGCGGAATTAATAGGAATCAATTCTTAAAAATTTCACGGGCCATTCGGGCCTGCCATTGATGCCGCGCGACATTCTGGGCTTTTATATACTCGCCTTTGCTTTCTTTCTCGCCCCTCTCGCATTATTATTGTGATGATTATTATTCCCCCTCCTTTCTTCGCTGGGATCTCTGCCCGCGCGCGCTCGTCCCGCGCAAGGAGAAAGAGCTCCGCCGGGTCCCGCCGCCCGTTCGACGAGTACATATCTCATTGTCAACGCAATAAGCCCGAAGGATTTCTAGTCGGGGGGGGGGGGAGGAGAGCCGCGCCGGCGCAGCCCCGACGATGACAGCCCGCGCCCGCAGCGCACAATGGGGCGAGCGAGAAGGACGGAGGACGTGACGGGGGAGATGTGTTCTCCTCTCCACGGGGCGCGGCTGCGGTGATGCTGACGCTGATGGCGGCGGTGATGGTGGTGGTACTGGCGGTGGTTACGATCGGCGCTGATAGAGAATCGGGGTCGTTGTGTGGAGGGGGGGGGGCGAGTGCGCCGAATCTCCGAAACGACCATCCCCCCCCCCACGACCCCCTCCACCTATCACACCCCTGGTGGATTTTGTACACGTTCGGCGCTAGATCCGATGTATTTACAATCGGTAGTCCTCGTCTCGACGCAAGGCGACGTTTTCTTTCTTCTTTTTCTTTCGTCTTCCCACTTTTGTGCCTCCTCCCCCCTCACGATTTTTCGCAGAGCCACGCGATTACTTATATGTGTTCTTTCCGTTATCTCGCCTGTCTCGCGCGCTCCGGTAGCCCCGTGATTACTTGTCTCCGAATATATATATATATATATATATATATATATATATATATATATATATATAATATACATGCACACATATATACGGTTTCGAATATAAATGTTTCGCTTAAAATCTTCTTGTTACATATAATTTTCACTACGTCCAATTCCCCATTCGCTCCTTCTTTCGTTCTTTCCTTCTTTCTTTCTTACTTTTTCCTTAGTAAACGGTGATACGTAAGGTGTTCTCGCCGCTTTTCCCTTATATCTATATATAATCCTACTTTTCTGTCTTCCGCAAATTCACGCGTCTACACCACGTCGGGACGAGCTTTTTCCGCGAGTGCCGTACGTGACGTCTTTTGACCACTTGTCCGCTTCTTATGTCGTCGTATACCTTTACCTTTTGTCAATTCGCAGCTGTACGAACGTGAGGCGCTCAATACTTTCGAATCGTTCGGTGATTTTATACGTTGTTGGCCAGGGCATGGATTTCTACTGATTTTTAGTCTTAGGTGTTATTTTTACACAAGTTGTCGCTAAATGACCTCGATAACGTTTCTATATCCAAATTTCAAAATAAAAATGCTTGGTTTTTTATGATATATTTTGAAGGCTGAAAAACGGTGGACCTGAAAGCAGATATAACATAATTATATGAAAATTCCACTAGGTACATGCTCTTTGCCACTGGTTATCATCTGCAAGAATCTGACTTTTGTATTTCTGAATAGAAAATTTATGAATTTTTAAGGATTGGAAAATAGTAAAAAGCGAGTTTCAAAAAGTACGAAACAGCCTGTGTTATAAATTTCCGATAAATTATAGGCTAACGATATCGAAATGAAGTAATTAACTTCTCCATTGGTTTCCGAGGCAACACCATCGGAAACTAAGATAACGGGAATTCAATTTCCATATCGATTTCTCAGAAATGAATAGGGTGAAGAATCGCGTACTTGACGATATTCTTAGCGAATTATGAATGAGGAATTGGGCGCTCTGTCAGTAATTTCTAAATCTATTTTTCCTGCTTCTTGGAGGTACTGAAGGCCGCCCTGCCTTTCGAACCGTCAATCTGATATTAACGGGGCATCATTGCGAACCATCGAGAAGAACGAACTATGGCGCGTTTTCTTTAAAATTCTCCTGACATCCCACTGTTGAATCGTTAAAGAAATTTATAGAAAGAAAAAAAAATTCTTCGCGTAATTCGCAAAATTGATGACGTTTACGAGCCAACGAACGGCAGCTCACAGGCTTGGATCATCCGCCTTTACATAGTTACATTTTACTTCGTTCTCGGGGTCGGGGGAGGATTGCGCGGCAACTGGCGCGGAAGTTTATTTGCCCCGGTGTTTGTTCAGTACCTAATAGAGGGGCAAATTAATGTATCGGAGAATTGTCAACGGGATAATTAATGGCGATTCGTGCCATTAATTCTTTGTGCAGCCTCGGGCATTACCATTTTTCAACCACCGCCAATTATGAAACTTGGCCCGCGGCAAACGCCGGACGAAACTTTTCGAGCTCGCGATAAAGTTCGGCTTGTCGTCAACGTCCCGTCCTCTGGAAGCAATAGAGCGGCAATTTTTTATATTTCGCGTGTCATTTTTTTTCTTCGTTTTTTTTTCTCTTTTTTTTTTTTTAAACCGATGAATAATGGATAAATCACGGCGTACGACGGGGCTGAAGATTAAAATTGACGAGGCTTGACACGTCAGAGTCAGGAGTATCATGGTGCGATGTAATAAGGTAAGTTTGCGTCGTAAAATTTTATTGCAAAATGCATACGAACGATAATATCGTTTCTCTAAAGAATTCGAAACGAAAATTACCGCATTTCTTCGGCAAAAACTTCGAAATCAAACTATGAAGTTCCCGATATCT
>JACCIC010000016.1:4342500-4385000 GCA_018907035.1 Sycobia sp. Sy_11 | reverse complement strand
GAATTCTAGGGATTCTTGTAAAGGCTCTTTTCGATAAACGATCGAGGCCGGCTATTAACAGCGACAGCTCCCATAAATAACGGATACATCAAAATGTTCCTGAAACAGTTGAAAGTAATCGGACGCGTAATCGATCCAAGCATATGTAGCTTGCGATGGTAATGATAAAATCTTCGTTGGAAAGAATGCAAATGAAACTCAAGCACTCTCCTAACAGTTGTTGCTACGGTCGGATAATAAATTGATTTCTTTATTATCCGAAATGCAGAAAATTATAGTCGAAAATCAAACGATAGAAATCAAAAGATAAATATTAATAGATAAGAATAATTAGATTTATAATATTTTTGTACCAAGCACAATGTATCCAATGTCTCTCGTTACAATGTTACAGGACCCGGGGAGAATATTTTTCTCACGATCGCTAATGTAGGAGCATATGTGTGTGTGTGCGCGTGCGCATTTTCACGAATTCGCAGTCTCGTCCTTTAGCGTATTCGCGTCCCTTGATCTTCCTAAGCCTGATTCATATTTCGTTCAATCCGTCCTTCGACGTGGCACTTTTAACGATACATACCCCGTTGAATGCTGTGATTTCCATTAGGGGCAGAGGGACGCGATACGACTATTAAATGAAAATCGAGGCGTAACCAATCCGTATCCTACCGGTATCTCGGATCTGATAAGAGCTACGAATCCAATGGTAAATGTATAATTGAAAGTTAGAGCTGGGGAGAACATCAGCAGACATAATTGAAAAATTCCACTATATCTGATCCTGATATAATAATTACTTTGTATGCAAAGGGGCCGTTTTGCCAAAAAAAAGTAATATATATATATATTGCTTTGCGCTGGTAACTGAGCAAAGGGGTCGCTTCAAGATAAAACACTTGAGATCCTATAGCACTCCGCCCTATGGCCTTTTCTATGCCTATTACTACAGGTGAACTAAGCTGTCCGCATAAGACTCGGTGATATAATATAATCGTCCATTTGGGACAATCCGAAAGCGTTACCCCATCTGCGTTTGATACGTCCTCTGCGTAAACGTGAACGAATCTCCGGCCGATGTTTTTAAGCCGCCGGCCGCCTGAACCTTGGGTGCGTTCAATTTGTACCGTGACGATTATTATATCTGGGCGTCCTCGCTCGCCGGACTATTGCAAGAGTACTTGGGGTAGTCTAGATTGATGCGAAAAAAGTCCAATGCTACTCTATTGCCCGTAGAGAAAATTCTTAGAACGGCAAAAATTACTGTGTAGAATTTCTTTCTTCAAAACAATGATTAGACTTTGTTTTCGAATTAGCGCAGACGGCCCCTCAATTCCGATGAAAAATAACAAATTTTTGAAATATCACACATCGATCGCAGCGTTCGATGCCGAATGAGAAAATGATCGTGCGCGAATTCTGTACTGTCTAAAATGGCGTAAATGAAATTTTAACTAATGATGTAAACTTAAATCGGCTGAACTCATCAAGGAACAAATAGGCGCTTTTCTGCAAGAAATTTTGAAGCTTTAAGTGAATTTTTTTACTTTCGTCAATATTTCAGTGCAAACGGTTGCATCGAACCTATAGGTGAATTCTAATCGAAGATGTACATTTGGTAGATAAAAGTACCTCATTTTTATACAAGTAATACCGACATTATTTCAAATCGCAAAAACTATCTTTTCAACATTTTGTAAAACTCTTATACTTTTCACTCGTACGCGCTTATCGAATAAATGCATTTTAATCAATTCTTTTACTGCGTAATTCTTCACCAATTCATTAAGTGAGGCATAGATTTATTCCAAGGAATTTCTATTTCTCAATTAAACGAATATGAACCTTAGATAATTGACATGTATTTATTCGATTGTATATACAGTAGGTTCAATTATAATCAATCCTCCTTTATACCTCGTTAATGGTTTTGAACGCAATTGAGCTTCATTGTCAACCGCTTAAGACATTTTATTTAATCATTTTAATTTTAGCGAGTATATAAAATATACACACAGATGTACAGATACAAACACGCGTGCGTACGTAGACGAAATTAATTTTAGCCACTTCCGCGAGGAGGCAACGCGGAGAGTGCGCGGGAGGACCTCCCCAGACATCGGGCAATACGTGTACCGCGCGCCGGCGCGGTATAACCAGCGTCATACATTCAGAAAGTGTAATATATGGTAAATAACCAGTGAAGGCGAGAGGGGGACGGGGGGGGCGAAGAGGGGGAGGGAGAGGGGACCGCTGCAGGAGAGCTTCATTATGCACCGAGACGCGTGTTGCGCAGTATGCGCATTAACCGCGAGAGAGAGAGAGCGGCTGCTTGCTTCTATATATATATATAGAGCGAGAGAGAGAGGATGGGGGCAGAGAAAGAGAAGCGCAGAGGGACTCCACCCCCCCGTTCCCCGACTCCGCGCTCTATTTGTTTTAATTCCAAGATGTATCTCAGTCGTTTTATCAAAATTACGCTCTCTGCGTTATATTATACGCATATTTGCGCGGGGTATCGCGCTCGTGCATCGGACGGCACAATGTCTCTGCAAGGCTAAATATTGAGCTAAATGACTATATACGAGAGAGAGAGAGAGAGAGAGAGAAGAGAGAGAGAGAGAGAGTTTAATAGGCAAACAACAGCTGGTAATTTAGTTCTTGGCTTATATATAATATTATCTATATAATACATACATATATATATATATATATATATATATATATATATATACATATACATATATATCTAATAGATATATGATGAAGAGAATCTACTATATAGATAAGTTTTGCTTTTGTATCTATAATAGACTATGCGGAACGCAATATATACACATAAACGAGGCCCGATCGTTCTGGAATTAATTTTGATGCTATTGTGAGCAGGTTTTTTTTTTATTATTAAAAACCGCCACATCCCCCATCCCATTCTCTTGAGCTTTGATTTTTAGCGAAAACAAAAAAGAAGGGGCAAATTTTCGAAACTGTATATATATATATATATATATATATATATATATATATATACATATACACACATATATATATATAGTTGAAGAACAATTGTCGGGATAGTACGTACAGCAGGCAGTTAACCGAAGAATTGTATACGGGGAGCCCACCCCACTTCTGCCATAAACAATACCCATAGGGCAAATGTTGGAGAACACGTTGTTGCACTCGGGAGAGAGAGGGAGAGAGAGATGTAATAAAAGTGTTGGGCGTGCTTCGTTAATTTCGCCGGGCAATAAATGTTTATAGATACACGTTGCAAAACGCAAACTAAACAAAACGGATAAATAAAATAAATGAATTATAACGAGCGAGCGTTGCTTATTCGAGGAGTCGGTAGTTAAGACCTGAAACTTTATCCATATTTATATGAAACAATGGATTCTGTAGATGCATTGAAAAAAAAATGAAATTGACAATTAAGTTTCGAAAACTCCAAAGATTTTCAGGGGTAAAATACAATAATTATAAATCTGAAGTTAATAGAAAATGATAAATATATTTATAGTTTCGGCTTTTGTTTTTCGAAAAACACATTATTAATAAACTCTTGTAATTATAAATACTGGTATTGAAATTGAACATGAGAAAATAATATCGCAGGCCAACGGCATTCGTAATGTAAATATAGACAGTACGTCGCTATGATGATATTTAACTGCAGATGATAATTATAATTATTTGAAGTAAACCCGTGAATTTCGTCCATTAAAAACAATTTGGTCAATGAATTATTTTGAATTTACCTTTGATAAAATGTTTATTATGCATAATAATTAAGCGAAATATGTTAATAAAACGTAATTTTTGAATTCTAAACCGAAATTTATTCAACTAAAGCTATTGTTTATATTAAATAAAAATGATAAATTAAGTAATACCAAAATATGATTAATCTTAGATGTTGAATGCGGCTCTTTAGGAATACTTAATTGTTGCACACGGTTTGAGCAGAACAGAATGAATATAATTATTTTCAAAATGTCCTTATTAAATATATCCATTTTATAAACGCAGAGAATAAATAAAGTGTGTGGAGACACAAATTATCAGGAAAGGGACATAATAATTCCGTTGATGCATATATAAAATAATGGCCAAACAGCCTTTTCATTTCATAAAACAATCCTTAAATTTTAGGATTATGTCTGAATTACATATATATATATATATATATATATATATATATATATATATATATATATATATATACATATATGTACTTATATATATATAAGTACTCCTACTAAAAAGGACAGTGCACGGAGCCGGGCAATTATTGCCGCAGTTAAAACTTTTATGTTAATAGGGCGTATCTTGTTTAACGCGCCCCGGCTAGATTAACGCAAATTTCCGCCAAATTTACAGTCTTAACCCCGTTTTAAGCCTTTCTCCTACGGATGGTGACCCGCACAGCACTCCCCCCCTCCCCCGCGCCAGCCACGAGGAGCCGTTTTACCCTACGTCGTCCACTGCGAACAATTTTAAATCTCTCGACCAGCGCGCGTACGAGAGATTAGCCTGCACGTGTGCTCGAGTGCACGTTTTTTTTTTTTTTTTTTTTTTTTTTTTTTGTTTCTCAACGAGTGGCAAAATACTTCAGGCGTATTCCAAAATTTCGTCTGCTTCGGCAACGAGCTCCACCGTATATAGGCTTTGATCGTGCTTAAGCGAGGCCGTGCTGCGTGCGTATAGCAGGGCGGCGACTTTGAATTACCCTAACGAATGCCACTTTTGAATTACGAATTAAGAAAAAAAGCATTTTGAATCTACGATAAATATTATATATGAAATTTGGATCTCCTACAATGTACGAACATTATTATCTATAAATGGAAGGGTACAAGAGCTATTTAAATCCGTACGATTTTAAAGTATAATAGGAAGTACGTGGAGCATTGCAAATGACCGGCCGTAAGGTTTTGAATGCAACCGGTCGATCGAATAAGCTCAAAATTTGAGGATGCTGCTGTTGAATGCATTTTTTATATTATCATAACAGGAGATTCAATGTGAAAATTTAGAAAAAGTTTTATAAATATATTACTTATTATGTAATTAATTATTTATCAATCTTCATACATTGATATTATTAACTTTTTTTTAGTTTCTAATTCTATAATTCTCTCTGACCACCAAAAAATGCTTCCAGTATCCGCGAAAATAGATATTTAACGTATACTTTTCTAAAAAAAGCGAATAAATGGATATCCACATATTCGAAGTTGATTCATTGGGAAAGTTCGGCTCCGTTCAAGTATGATAAGAAAGTATACATTTACGTACATAAATAAAAACTGTTCACTTAATAAGTAAGTGAAGAATTATAAGTAAAACAAGCATTAAAAAATCGCTGAATCAATGAGCGTGTGTATGAGTATGACTTCAAGGCGAAACGTCTCGTATGAATAATTGAGGGACGATTACTTTGAAATAATATGCGAACAATGCATGTCATCATCTAGCGACGCTATCTGACAGTGTCCTTATTAACGAGGCCTGAAATCGGTACGGTTCTCCTTCTAGGGTACCGGGACAGAAAATACTTCGCGTCTTTCACGATTACGGAAGATTTCTTTTATAGACGCGAGTCCGCTATAAAGAATCGCGGAAGCGAGCGTTCTCGCAGAGAGCACCCGAGCCGGGTGAAAGTACGGGTCCGCATTGTCTGTCTGTCCACTTCGTCACGTTTGGCACGATCCGGTGTATCGCATTACCTGCCTTTGCCGAGTACAGTCTTCATTTACATTCGTCTACAGTTCTGCGAGATATTGATTCTACCTATGCCCTCGTTTCTTTGAATCTTCTAATAGCTGCTTATCTTCTCAATAAAAAAAAAAAAAATAGCTTATCAGTGGGATGAATTTGTGATACTCAATGACAGTGTTTCATTTGCTTAGGTAAGTAATATGAGTAAGTGACTCAAAACCCAGCTATGAAGAATTTTAATTGTTGTCATGATCTCTCTTGGCCAAATTACAAACTAAAGTTTGCCAATGTATTGTGTCGAAGGGCACAGCAGTCGCGTTGTGTCTACGAATTTTTAATTATAAAATGGTTTGCGTGAAAATCGGAGAAGTCGGAATACATTGTATAAAGTATTATGAGAACTACTTATAGTTAGCGGTTGTGATAGCAAAGTATTCAAGAAATAAATAGTTAATTGACGTGTTAGTACTGATTTTTGGCATTTTAACGTTGTTGAGATCATACAACTAACAATACGAATATACCTAAACTTACGACTAACACTTTGGATACCCATCCATAGATCCTATTCATCACATTTATCATTCTTAATGCTTCGTTCATTATTATGAAATTCACCACTGATAGAAGCTTTGTACATCTGGGCTGTTTAGATATTCCTCGATTCGGCATTAGAGAAGCTGTCTAGCAATTATTGTGTAATAAACTCACGGGATGTCATTCACTGCCTGTAGTTCTTAACTTCATCATATTATTCCTCGTGAATTTAGCCTCGCACTCGCCTTTTTCAACGTCCATGTCCACTTTGTTATCGCGCTTACACAAAAACAGAAATCGTCGGTAAAATCGACGTCGAAGCTTTCGCGCGAAACATTAATATCAGCCTTGGCCCTTTTCCATCAGAGCGACGAGGAATTTCAACTTGGACGATTCGATTTCCAAAGTGTCTCGGTATACCTGTCGATAACGTGGCATCGACCCCTCCGAAAAAGCACGGGCCATCCTGGATCTGCCGCCATTGTTTTGGGGACGAAAGTTTCCCCACCCTAGATCCTCTCCCTCGGCGAACTTTGAATTTCGCCAAGTTCTCCGCGCCTTTCCTTTTGCGGGACTTTCTCGCGAGCTTTCTCTTCTCTTTCTCCTCGTCTTCTTTTTTTTTTTTTTTTTTATACAATACATATATATCTCTTATAATGTTTCGCGACGTCGACTGCCGGCGCTGCCTTTACGCGGTTTCTCGCATTTCCTCCTCCTTCCTTGGCACTTTACTCCCTCATATTTTTTTCCCACCCACTGGCTCGTACGCCCTTCCGATTCGTCGATTTTTCTCAATGCAAGAGAGAAATGCGCTCTCGACTCCTTTTCCTCCGCTCTTTTATATATATATATATATAGATATAAATGCATGATTTAGAGAGAAAAGTTTTGGGCAGATTGACTTTTTGCTCGTCTACATATATATATATGTAATCGTCTCATTTCTCTTTTTCCCCTTGCTTTCGGACTCTGCAGCAGCTCGTGACGAAGAGGAACGAGGCGGGGATTCGAGATTGTTGATAAAAGTCCCTCGCGATTTCATTAATTTCGCCGAGTTGTGACTCGCGTTTATTAACGATAATTGCTCGGCTCTATTTTCCGTTCCGAAATGCTCGCGGAGCTCTTGTCTTGCGCATTTTTGCCTCCGTGAAAATTATGATTAACGCTTAATAAGCGCCTCGTGTTTCGACTCGATGAATAATTATAAGCTCTTGATTTCGCTCGAAACGAGACATTTGACAAGCGCACTTTCAGACTCATTTGCATAAGCGGAAGGATCGAAAAATCCGTGAAATTTTTTTTTTTCCCTTAGAATTCACGAAAAATTCAATTAATCGCGTCCTTTACGACGGTCGAGCAAAGCTTCCTCGGGCTCTATCGCGGGATTTATTAATATCGTGTAAGACACTGTCCCGGGATGAGAAATATAACCGTTGGTCCGCTCGCGATTTTATGAAGCCGCCGGAACCGGTGATATTTATTCAGAAGAATTTTAATATCAAACCAATCGATAAATTCCAGAGTTTCGCGACTCTCCCGCGCGCGCATATAACTTCTCGATCGCTCCGTGCCGGCCCGCAGACAATATTAGCTTACGTTATAAACAATTCTGTAAAACGTCCTCGCGCGCGCACGAGGCTTTTAATTAAATTGCTTGTTCCGTAAAAGTGCAATCTTTTACTTAAATACCCGCATTAATTTACACAACGATAGTGGACAATCGCATTCGAATTCTGTATACTTATTTTTACGTTCTTGCGTGCAATTGAATACGCATATATTAAAATAAAAAAAAAAAATTTTATTATCTTAAATACTTCATTATGAAATCCTTTCGGAACGGTCGAAAATTTTCATTTTTAACAATAGACAATTTTATGCGCGCGCGCGCGCTCGCTCTAACTCTTTCCCTGCAATTAAATCGTCGCGGAAGGGAACTTTTCGAGAGCGAGAGGCGAGCGGAAATAGGTCATAACTGCGAAGCGAGGATAGCTATTGCTTTTATTTTCATTTATTTACAGGGACAGTTGTTGTTTGTTTGTTTTTTTTCAGCTCTGCGTTTGAAAATAGCGGCTGTGACATTGGAAGTGAGCATTGTTATAGTAGTTGTAGGTCGTTTTATTTATTTGAATTCGTCCACGAGCGGAAAATATCAAGAGTTATTTCTTAAGGTCGTATATTAAGATCAGAGGACGTGGCAATAGTAAAAAATGGTAAAAAAATTCAATTTTGTTTAGTGAATAATAATTTTAATTAATCAATTAATAATGCGCATATTTTTTTTACTATTTATGTCAAGTTGGAGAAATGCTCTGTGATTGGATTGTTTCTATTCTGACGTAATTTGATAGTGTGTAAATTTTGTGCTTGTTTAATAATCATGGAGAACTCTCACCTTAGCCTGCATTGCCGAAAAATTATGACAGATTTAACGCTGCAGAAGTTAGATATCGTAAAAGTGTTTTTGTATGTATGATCAGCTGTTGTGTACGATGTAGCGCATTACAAATGCTAATTGTGATGCAGTATTTTATGTACCATAAACTACGTTTCTTTTTATCCTCGAATACGGGAAATAATATTTCATTCGTGTTATTTACTTCGGTATCTATGAAAAATTGAAAACAACGCCAACATTAAGGCTTTGCTCCCACTCGTTGTACAATTGTTTAATTAAAACACGTGAATTATAATCGACAATTGGCACTTATATTATATAGATTTTAAAGTGACCAATTACCATACGACATCGACAGAGAACGTGGGAAGGCGCGTTTTAAGTTCCCTGTAGGGCATAAATATTGAGTTAACAAATTTACTAAAAAAAAAAAAAAAAATTACAATCTAATTTTTTCTAAACATTATGAAAATCATGCTTTTCAAAAAAAAAAAACATGTTTGCCCCTATCGATATTCATATCAAAAGGTTACGTATATTGATCTGTAAAATGCCTAGCACCAAAATTAGACATAAAATCAGTTCTCAATACGATCGCTCGGAAATTCTTTCGTTCAATTTATTTAGTTAACGACACAGTACCCGTAAGATTAATTCAGCGTGCAGTAAATAAATTACGATGTTTACAGCGCCTCTTATACTTGGTAAATCACACAACGCGCTAACAAGATTTTACAAACGTTGTTTGATGTTCAGCTTACGTATTAGATTTATCACTTTTGCACTGCGTTTGGACTCGTGCGATAATTCATCTCGCCCGCGTGTTTACTCATAAGGTATGTTTGAGCCAGTTTAACAGATCCGTGAATACGATCAGTGCGTAATTTAGTTAATTGGCATTCGAAGCAGACTTATTATTTCCGACGCCCTGAAGTTGATTTTTTTGTTTCGCTATTCAACCCAATCGTTATTCGATTTCTCATTTGTTTAATTTAATTATGGGTACATTTTTTTCGGACTCTGTATTTTGTTTTTTTTTTGTACATGTAGGGCGTTTTGGTTTGTTTTTGCAAAATTTACTCCCTACGATCAACAGATCTATGGACTTTAATTGGATCAATTTTTGTTTTATTCTCTCTCTCCCTTTCTCTCTCTTTCTCTATCTCTCTCTCCCTCTCTCTGAATTTATAGGCATCGTTCAATGCGAATCGCGACATTGCATCGGTTTTGAAAATATTTTATCGCCTGTACCAGTGGATCGCCTCCATTATAAATAATAAAAATCCCCGCGAGCAATGATGTAATAATTTATATCGCGTTGCCGATAAAAAAAGGGAACGCTCGTTCCCGTTTCGACAATGGAAATCGAACGAATCCTCCCTATATTATATATACATATATATATATATATATATATATATATATATATATATATATATCGCGAGGAGGCGAGCAATCGCCGCCCGGGACAGAAAGCAAAATTCCCATCGATTAAATCGCAATTAAAATCTTTTCCGGGCTTAATAAATCCAGTCGGGCGGGCGCTGCCGACCGCGTCCCAAATTTCCCGCGACCAACTTAATCTTCTTCCCCCCCCCCCGGCCCCTTCCACCGGAGCTCCGCTCACCCTATCTCTTCGCATTGCCGAATTGCGCGCTACTGGCTCCCTCCCTCCCCCTCTCTCTCTCATTCTCTCTCTCAATCTCTAACGCCATCTCTCTCACTCTCGCGGCCTTAACGGCCGGTTTATCCCCGGGGCGGTTGAGGGAGGACGGGTCGGTGGGGTGTACAACGTCAGACCGCAAGCGCTCGGGCGAGGGCGGAGGAGTTGAGGGGGCGGGTGGCTGGAGACATTCTCTTATCGCGGAACGACGACGACGACGACGACGACGACGACCACTACTCGAAGGCAAGTTGGCCGAACTGCTGCAGCGACAGGCTTGCGCGCGCGCGCGCGTAGACGACCCGCCTTCGGGATTCGGGGCGGGGGGTCGTTCGGTCGCGAGCTCGATCGATATATAATTGATTGGAGCTGCGCGATGCCGATCGACCGCTCGGTATATATCGCCGTCTAACGGAGATCTATATATGTATGTGTGTGTGTGTGTGTGTGTGTGTGTGTGTGTGTGTGTGTGTGTGTGTGTGTGTGTGTGTGTGTGTGTGTGTGTGTGTGTGTGTGTGTGTGTGTGTGTGTGTGCGTGTGTGTACGTATAGGGTGTTGGCTGCAATTTCGACCAATTCCTGAGTTTGCGGAGGGCCGCGGGGAACGGAGGGGACTAGCAAAATCTTGCCGTTCGTCGATACATTTCGGATCGAGTTCAGTGGATATATATATATATATATATATATATATATATATCGAGAACCAAGGCCTCCAAATGCAGCTGCCGAGCAGTTTGTCAATTATTAATGGCGTGATGGAACCAAGTGCGAATTGACGAACGAATAAGGGACAAAATAAATTGCTCTCTAAAATGTCTCGATAATGCGGGAATGAACAGTAGCGCGCGCTCGAAGATGCAGTTTCGCGAAAATCTATGTATTTTTATATCAATGGCTGGAGAGGCCGTGGCGTGATTAGCGGAGATTCACAATGGAACTAGCAGGTGTCACGCGCACGGTGTATATCGATAAAGAGGATAGCGAGAGGCAGCTGTGTTAGAAGAAAGCTGCTATTGATCTGTTGTCGTTGCGAAGAATTTCGCGAACTTAATTTGCTTTCGGTATATACTCCCTAAAATCGAATAAGTTCCTTATTTTTTCTTTTCAAGTTCAGTTCATTCACTTTAGAAGTCCGTATACCTTTGCGCATGATAATAAAGTAGATTGACTTAATCGAGTCAAAGTATACTTATAATACAAACGAATGATGCTACGTAGAAGGATTCAGGCAAATTCACTTAATCAATGTAAAGCGTGGATAAGTGAGAACAAATATATAATATTCAATGAACAGCTGATAGAGGCTGCTGCGGAACTGGATGGCAGATATGCCTGACTATCAATTACAAATGCAAGCCTGCTAGGAATAATTATGAATTCCAAATACGAAGTTGGAGTTTTTAAAGTAAGGAGTCCAATTTACACGAGCTCGCTCCCGCTTCCGTTCTCTATCCTTCTGTCTCTACATCTTTTTAAAATAGAACAAGCGTCTTATCCATTGAAACTTTATGCTTACTTATTGGAGAAATTCAAAATTCGGCTGCAATCGCGTATGATGAACTTCATAAGTGAAGAATTACATGAGTAAAAGGATCTAGGAAGAGTCAATTATTCACTCGCGACGCATGAGTTGAGAAGAAAAAAATTTTTCGAATATGCTTCAAAAAAATATTTAATGATAAAATCATTTACCAAGTAAAACATCATCATCGTATTAACCTGAACGTTTGGTTTATCGTTTGAAACGAGCGCCGAGAGTTTTGATAATTGACGACGGTTACTTTGAGATAGTATTCGAGAAGTGTACATCGACACCTGGCGATCAATGATAGAACTGACTGAGTATTCACATTATTGACGTATTGAAAAAGTGAAAAATTCAGTGGAACCTGTAAAATGGTTCAATGGTAGGATTGACTGATAGCACGGAATAAATTGAAATATAAATAATAAAGAAAAAAAGAAAAGTAACGTACAGTTTATTTAATATTTTAGAGTCGTTCTTTCGATGTCCCCATAGAAACGGTTAAAAATTATTTCCATCTACTTTCAGATTTATTTACTGATAAGCTAAATAAAGTTAACTTAATCGAGTAGTTAAAATTTTTTCTTATTTTAGTTTAAAGAATATTCTTGTCGATGTACTATACCTGATGATTATATTAAACGAATGAATATGTCATCACTCGCCGTAATGATATATCTAAAAATGGATTCGTTCAAAATTAATGAACAGAAATTATTATTACTCTTAAAGTTTCTATTCTTATTATTATTCTTATAATTATGATTGTTAGTATTAGTTAATAAAATGAAATAACTACGTGATATATTGAAATCATTAAGTATTGATATATATTCATTAACCAATGTGTTTTCATGTATCTCATTTCGAAATGACACTTAAGAATATTATTTAATCAAAATGTGATATTAATCCATGCACATTTGTAAGAACTCAATAGCGATGCAGTGTCTTCTTACAATTTCCATTAAATCGGTGACATAATAAATTCAATCGTGTCGATAAGTACAAGGGAAAAAAATTATTCCGATGTCGAATAATACAAAGTCTTGTGTGAAGATAAATTATTAACGTACAAAGTACCTTTTTAAAAATATACGGGAAGTCTTCGATATATGGGAAAATTGGCGGAGCATCGTAGGTATCGTTGAATTACACGTACGGGCACAGTCGTCATTCCGTTTAAAAATGCACGCACTTTCTGCGATACCCTCGACATTATCTTCGCGGAAATAGAGTTGCAATTACCAAAAACACGAAATATTGCGTATAGTACGTTGATGAAGTTACAAACGTCATTATCTTCTTTTGTATTTTTTTTTCTCTTTTTTTTTTGTTCATTAATCACGTCGTAGGAATAACAAGGGCGCAATCGCTCGATTTCCCGCTCCGACGTGTGTGTATATATATATATATAATGCAAAGTTTGCCGAAATTTTGAACACGGCATAAATGTGCGTATTAACGTGGGAACTGGGGCGCAGAGTAAATTTGAACACTGTAACGTAGAATAACGATCGTTGACTAAGTACACATTACAGGGATTCATTGTGAAACGAAGCGGGGGGGGGTGAGGAAGGGTGGGAGAACCAAAGCGACAGTCGCTAATTAAGAGAAATATTGATATAAATATATATATATATATATATATATATATATATATACATATAGATGTACATTATAGCCCCGGTAGCATAGAAGGAAAATAATATGTCCGTAACTTAAAAGAATAAGAGACTCTTCTCTGTAACTAATTGAAGTAACTGCGCCGGCGACCTCTTTTATAACTCTTTGAAATTGTGGAACTTTGCGATATTTTTTTTTTTTATTTTTATAACCGGGTCCATTAAAAAGAGATTGTTTTCTTTTTCGTACTTAAAAACTTCTTCTCCTCATTTTTTTTTTTTATTAAGAGTACGTCTGCGACCCCTGGAGTCTTCCATTATGTCATCTCCATAAATTGCTTTTAGCTCCTAAGTATATGATTAAAGGTGCACGTTACGTATTACAAGAGATTTTATCGAATGGCATACTTAGCAAGAATATAGACCGCATCTTGAAATAATTTTAACGATCTTCGGAAAAATCAGCATTATTACACTAATTCGTATACGCCAACTAAGCATTTACGGCAATCAATAAATTTCAAATTTGCCAATTATAAGGTTACGAATTAAATTTTATCTTGCTAAATTTCGCTGAATTAATTAAATAATAAAAACTTGGAAACACGGGATATTGTCATTTTACATAAACAAAGCCATCCTCGTGCATTGTTTAGAATATCAAATTTAACCCCTCTCTTGTTTAAGCTTAAAAGCGTAAATTACGCAATTCAACGTTACGCCATTTAATAAGAAACAAATATAATCCGTAAGCTACTTATACGCTCAGCTACATTATTACAGCTGTAAAACTTGGAGAATACCAAGGTATCGAGTATTTTACAACCCAACGGTCCGTCGCTGATCGACGGGGAATAAATTCGATTTCCGTTACGGATTTTAATAAGAACAGTAATAAGTTTCGAAGCGCGCTTTTCTATATTGATATTGTCGGACTCTCTCTCTCTCTCTCTCTCTCTCTCTCTCTCTCTCCCTCTTCGCTCACTCTCAAAAATCCTCTTGTAAAAGATCGAAGACCGGCAGCGCGGAAGGGGGGAGGGGGCGAATACTTTTAAGATTTAATAGGATCGGGCTTTTTAGTGTACGAAGTTCTCTTTTTCGAGAATGTGACGAAGCGAAATGACGACGCTTAAATAAAAATCCAAATAGCTATCGGGAATCTCCCATTCAATGTTTCACAACTAATACACCGATTTGATTTTTTATGTAAAATGTTTATATGAATTATTGTACAGATAATGTGGGTCAGTTAAAGCAGTAGTGGATTGCTAACTAAGAGTATCCTTAATTACAATTTATGACACGAAATTTTTCTTATATACGTATTATATAAAGGGAAATAATACTTATGATAATACAATTGTTTACGTCTTGTGCTTCATACAGCTTTGGCATTGTCTTAACTGCATTATATCTGTATTACATGTACATAGAATATCCATTAATAACAAACATACAGAAATGCATGTGTGTGTGTGTATGTGCGTATTTCATTTTAATAGCACGTTTTTCCAAACCGCTGTAAAAATCCCATTTTCCTTTGTTTTATTATATGCATATACATATATTTTTATGATAAAGAATCCCAGCTCGATCACTCGTTGGCGTCATCACGTATCGGGCCGACGTTATAACGACACTGACGCAAATCCATTTAATCCGAGAAACATTGAGAATGATCCAGGCTCTCCGGCGTTGACGCGTGGGGTCGCGTTGCATGCTGTGCGGTCAAATAAGGGTTAAAAGTAAACCAGGAACTTATGCGAATGAGACGGGTGTGTCGCATATGCAGGTACATAGTTATATACGTATACGTTGTCTGTGCCAGCTTCTTCTCGATGCTTCGATATGCTATTCTTGTAGGCTGGATTTGCTAATTGTAAAAAAAAAAAAACCAACTGCAATTCGTAGTATTTGCTGGAAATATAATGAAAATCAGACGGGTCATCGATTTTTCAGATTTTTTATCTGCTTAATAATTCGTGACATAAAGCAGATGATAAGAACGCCCTTTGCAAAATAATAATCGCATGTATCTTATATATTTAACCCTTAAAGTACCGGTATGACGCATATATGCGTTAGAAAATAACTCATTGTAAAACACTTATTTTGTACCGAATACTGAATGATGGATAGGTGTGAATACTAATTAGCAAAAAATAATAATAGTTATTATAAATAATTAATTATTATTAATATACATAAATGCATAGTTATATTATCAAAATTTAGAATAAACTAAATATTTTATCTCAAAATAAATAAGTTAATTATAATTTATATAATTTATCATATTTTGTTCATCAAAAAGTTGGAATTTTTCAATTCAAAAACATATATATATATATATATATATATATATATATATATATATATATATATAAATACTTTTCCATGCGTATAGAATAGTTCTTTACAATTATGAAAAATTTAATACGGGCATTACTGTTCCGGACCAGTATGACGTACATATGCGTCATGCTCCGAGTCACAAACATTTAGTCTGAGTTTGGGTTAAAATTCGGGACCTACGATCACTTTTACATGCAAACAATACGCATTGAAAATATTTAAAATCCCGGTAGTCTAAGGGTTAACATTGTATTAACTAGCTATCAGTTAGCAATGACTGACAATAGTATTAGGGTAATTAGAGTATTGAGTGGCGATGAAAAAAATAGAATTTAATGTCGATTAATTAAGCAACTGTAAATTATTAAAAGGTAAATTATGACGAAGATCGAGGTCCCGACATTTGGGTGACGGATTTGATCTAGATTGAGCCAGATAATTTTGATCACTACACAAGATACTCCACAACTTATAAGTCTGGTAATGTTTCAGAACCTAACGCTGTTGTACTTTCAAGACATGCAATACTTTCTTATTCGCAAATTATTGGATATGTGATCCAGATAGAATACTTTTTTTTATTAAATTAAATATCTTATAATATAGAGTCTATATCCGCTATATATATATATTTAATCATCTTTAATGATCGTAATGAACGTTACATCCGAGAAGTAGGTAGACGTTGAACTTGATGATCCAGCATGAATAGAATATGCAAAACGTAAATATTACATCGGAATTGACAGGATATTCTGCAAATGTACTGCATTGTATTGATTTTGAAAATGTGGATATTTCGGAGCAAGGTATTAAGTATACATATAAATTGAAAAGCCTTAAGAGAAATCGTATGTTAAGGAATAAAAGTAATGTAATTATTAATGTTAAAATTGAATAAATTAGATAATATTGGATTATGGACGAAGTAGGGATATAGGACGTATAAATTGAATAAGAATAGAAAAGAGGATATTGATAGAGAACTTTTCCTCATAGACTTGCAATCTTTGAGTAGCAGCCGGGGCGTGCTGGATGTGGCGTATATAGGACCAAAGTCACGCTGTCCTTCAGTAACAACAGTTCACTTCTATTTATTTTTTTCATTATTTAATTGTAATTTTGATTTTCTAAATTTGAGAGTCTTTAGGCTTATCATTGTCTGGCTTTTCGTATAATTATATTCGCTCATTAAAAGATAGACAATTCGACTTGGCTTCACTTGATGGTTACGAAACAGTTAGCAGATTCTTCTTTGAAATCTTATTTTTTTCGTCACCAGCGAAGCGGAAAAAATACCTTAGATTACATAGTTTATCCAGTTTCATTACTGATTTTACGTAACAAAGTGTACCATATCTTCGAATTGTGCGAGCATTAGATCCTGAAACTGTACAGGGCTTATTTTCGGTGTAATCTCATTTCATCTGGATCGAATTAGTCATCCAAATCTTGTAGTTTCGTTTTTTTAGATAAATACAATTGCATAAATCTTATGTAAGTTGTTTATAATACTTTTAAACAAAACTGTTCATATTGCATTTCTGCCATTTACAGATAAAAAGTTTTCACTTTCACTAAATCATATATAACGTGCGAAGAATAAGGGTAATTTATCGACACTAATCGAGCATTTGAAGGAAATCGAGCAGAATCGCAATCAGATTGCAACGGACACTTGTGAAAATTCATTCCAAGGGATTCTTCTTAGGGATCGATTCAGAGGGTTCATTGACTAATAATCTGCTCCTTCAAATTTTCTGGTACAACTAATATTCCGGTTGTAAAGACATCACACAAATTGGACACGTTTAAAGATAGCCAAGCAGACTTGATCAAGAATATTTCACATTATAAATCAACGACAGTATGCAAAAAGCTTCTAAAACAAAAAGCACAATATATATATAAATATATATATATATATATATATATATATATATATATATATATATATATCGAAAACTTAAATTCACCGTAACTGCAGCAGTTGGTGACATTTTTTACAGGATCTAAACTTAACATTCGCGTGCGATATAGATTTTTCGCATATACTGTCCCACAGTCTTTCTACCTGCACTCGTGGGCGTACATACGTCCACACGCGCGTGCGCGCGCGTACACACACACACACACACACACACACACATCTGCACTCGGTCTTACCCTGTCGCTCCCATACCACTTGAAACATCGATATCTGGCTTCTCTGTCGGGGACCGACGGACCGCCCGTACGCCCCGCGTGCAGCACCGCGCACGAAAACTCTGTTTTTCTTCGTTCACCCGACAGGTCGTACGATTTACTGCGTTGCCCCAGTTCGGCTATATACCACTCCTTGCACTCTCTCTCTCTCTCTCTCTCTCTCTCTCTCTCTCTCTCTCTCTCTGTCTCTCCATCCCTCCCTCCCTTCCTACGTGCCCGCTCTCGCGTTCGTATGTTTGCAGCTTTTTCGGCCATCATATAGAGAAGGAGTTGGAGGAGAAGGAGGACGCTTATAATACTGAAGTTCTATTTGTTTTTTTTTTAAGAAACTCCTCCCCCCTCCTTCCTTCCACCCTTTCTCTCGTTCTATTTTCGACGTTACTGAGCTAATCTAACACGGCATACTTATGCAGATATAATAAAGGAGTAGTACAGATAGGTATAGATTATGGGGGAGGTAAGACTCCGTTCCCTCGTGGCCCCGGTGCTCCGGGCCACGCGAACGACGCTCCGATCCTTCGTCTCTGTCCATCGTCCTTTTTTATCCCCGACATTTCCGAGGTCGTCGAAGTATACGCCGCCGAAAGTACGGCCGCGAGTCGCGCGCGGATCGTCGGGCGCGCGGGGAAAAATTGCGCGCGAGCCTCGGAAGTTTGCCCGTATCGTGCCGCGAGAGCGCGAGACACTTTTTTCCCTCCCCCCTCGATTCCACGGTCGCCGTGATGGACGCGCGCGGCACGAGGCTCTGGAATTATTTGGCGCGGCGATGCGGCGCGGCGGGGGGGGGGGAGGCAGTCCGCGGGAATAAAGTTCATTACGTACTCCCGCGCCGCCATCATGCTGCAAAGAGTTGTAACAACGAGAGCTGGAGGGACAAAAAGAAAGAGGGGTAGCGAGAGATAGAGAGAGAGAGAGAGAGAGAGGGGTGAGAGGGTGAGAGGGTGGGGGAGAAGCTTTGGAATTGCAGTGGAATAATAGAGAACTGTGCAGATAATTACCTATGTGTGTGTGTATGTGTGTGTGATATGTCTGTAGATCCGTTTCCGTGCGATACCTTCAATATTCACCAAGAGCGCTCGGCGAGGGAGTTGCGTAGGGGGGGGGGTGGAGGGCAGGCGATGGATATAGCTCCCATTCCGAATGGCGGGGTATGGGGTCGCGGTCGAGGTTATTAATTTCGCCAGGCCCGTACGGATAATGGATTCGGTTGTGGATGCGGGATTTTTCATTCCCATGCGTGTATGCAAAATCTCATTTGTTTTTTTTTACAGCGCCATGTGGAAGGTCGTATTGCAGTATCGCCGGACGATTGCTACGGACATTTTTATCGCATGCGCGCGCCAATGAAAGCTGCTAGCACAGCGGAGGCGCAATATTAAATCGTCAGTGACGAGTCGATTATTTGGTTGAAAAAAGGCACTTCTATCATATTTTTATACGAGATAGAATCAATGGCGTACGTCAACCTGGCCTCGTCTATTGGCATAGAGGTCAATGTCAAGGTTCAGTTGAAGGTCAAACTAAAATAAACTAAAAGAAAATCTTGTATTGATTACAAACTAGATTAGAGAATTTTAAGTGAGACAACTTACGGTGGCCTTTGTTTATGGATCGCAAGGGTAAATATCAAGGATCAGTCGACGGTCAAAATGACGTAACAAACTAAATAATCTGCTTTTTATGACAAAAAGTACAATGCATTAATTTGATCTCAGGCACTTTAAGTATAAAGTAAGAAACTACAGACTCCTTACGGTAATGCCAATAAAAATAGGGAATAAAAATCATTCAAGTTCTAGTGCTGATTATATTTTCACGGTTCAATGTTTTTTTACTTTATTTATTAATTGTGTTTTTTTTTAATACAACTGATCCTTGATGTTCACCAATGGTTTGTGGACATGGTCCAGTTAGTGTAATTCACGACAAATTCAAAAGTTTTTCACTTCTCTTACATGAAAAAAGAACGCTTTTTCTACGAAATAAATGAGTAATTGTGTCTCCTTTGATCTTCAATATTACTATAATTATATGACCTTTAGGGTTGCGTGTCGGTACGCATTTTTCATCAGGATGTAATAGACCTAATTTCCAGTCAACGAGACGACAAAACGGAGTTAATTAATTTTAAAAAAGTACGTATCGTCAGCGTAAATTTCAATTAGGAATTTATCAGCAGTATTAAAAAATTTTATTTCATAAAAATTAACTCTTCTTACGGATGACAAAGTCCACAAATTGTATAGGGCAGCGCGATTAAAGTGTAATTACAATTTTAATCCAGCCTTCATTGTGAAATTGTAATTTTTTACTTCAATCTTTTTAAAAATTCCTTATCATTAAATAATATATATTCCGCTTTATTTGCTTTATGTAAAATATTTGATACAGTTTTATTTTAATTAAGAATTAATAATGGGAAAGTAACGATCGAGCGAGAAACAAAGCAACAAATTAAGAAGCCGAAATGTAACGAAAAAAAAAATATGAACGAGCTACATAAACGCGACCTACAAGCGACGGTTAACTTTTATCCCACCGTCGGACTGATGGATTCGAAGCGACATCGTCGGAAATTTTTTTAATCCGTTTAAATGCAACTTTCCGCCCCGATGTGTATAGTATATATATATATAGATGCACGGAGCTTCCGCGATTAATTTTCCTAATTGCCCGTGGACGCGCTCCGCAACAATGAAATTCAACGTCGCGCCGGGCTCGCGGGGAAGCTTAATTAATACGGCAACTCCGATCGCGCCTCCCTTTCGTTCGCCGCGCACTCCCGCGACGGATTTCACAGTCAAGTTTAATATATATATATATATATATATATATATATATATATATATAGTTCTTGACTCTGCCGCCATATCGCGGCTCGCGCTAAGAATTATCGTTTGTTGTGGAAAATTGAATTATCAACGGAGGGAGAGAGAGAGAGAGAGAGAGAGAGAGAGAGACAGAGGGAAGTCTTCTACAAAATTGACACCGCTCGTATATATCGACTACACGGTATATATTCCGCCTATTATCGGTCCTCCTTCGTACTCCCCGTATTACGTTCGGCGAGTACGACGAAAAATACAATTACGCGACGGAAGCGCTTTTAAAACTTTTCGCAACGCGCAATACGTGTGTGCGCGTATCTAAAGAGGAGCGCCGCGGCTGTCGTCGGGCGTGCATTAACTGTCACGGGAGGCGACAGAGCCCGCGTACGTTTTGATCACCGCGAGCGGGAGAGCCGAGACCTCGCTCAGGCTGGTAATGTGGGAAAGTGCATGATTTTTTACGAAATCTCGCAAACATCCGAATTCGCATGATAAATTCTTTCGTCATCTTTTCTGTCTTAGAAAGTGCATATATATTATCTCTCTACCTCTCTCTCTCTCTCTCTCTCTCTCTAGCTCTTACACTTACATCTGCCACCCTTTCCATCAATTATGCAATTCTCCCAGAAAGAATTTTAGAACATTTACGTTAATAAATATATCCTCTGATATTGCAGAAGTGAACTTTTTATTCGAGTTTCTTTTTTCTTCTCTTCTCTCTCTCTCTCTCTCTCTCTCTCTCTCTCTCCCTCTCTCAGTTTCTTCTTCTTTTAATATTGCAATTTCGTACATATACGTGAAATATTTTTAGCATTGCGCTTTTAATTTTATCGCGAGCGCATTTCACGAGTAAGGTCCGAGGTAACGTGCATGTTCCTTTAATTAATGCGCGTTTTAAAAAGTCTAGATTAAAAAAGTCGCCTCGCCGTGTTTTTTTTATTAAAAAATGAACGAGGATCATTAAAAAAATATTCTTAATAAACAAAAATCTACCGGTATAGGTATAGACGCACGAATATAACATGAAATTATACGAAATTTTCTTAAAGCTTAGTTAAATTTGATCTCATTTATATGAGTATGTGTTCTTTTTTTTTTTTAACGAGTATTAATAATATATATATATATATATATATATATATATATATATATATAGGCACGATGTTGTAAATCTATTAACGCTTCTTTACGGATATAGAGTGCGTATTTCTTAATTCGATAGGGAAATTAGGTTTCAATTGGCTTATAAATAAATCGAACCCAAGTGGGCCGATATTGATAACGCTAGGGTAAAAATATCCAAACAAGAATCGAAATAGGTCGCAGGGCGTATGTAATGAAGAGGTAGCGTATCGGTGCATTAATTGCATCTTGAAACGCAGGCAACGCTAACGGGAAATCGTGTTAGAGGATGCGATGAAATTCCGTGCATTCCAGCTGCTTATAAATCTGTCCGGAAAAAAAGCTTCTGACAAAGTACTTTTTTCACTATATATATATTATAAATGTGTGTGTGTGTGTGTGTGTAATATAATCTTTATCTACTGTATAGAAAATAAACGCATTGTTCTGGTCCGGACAAAAGCACTTCGCCCGCTCTTATTGACGAATTCGCTCATTGGCGCGATTAATTCGAATCTTAACGCGCGGGGACGGGCGAGCGGTCAGGAAATGGCCCGACACCGAGGAGGCATTTACGCTCACGCTTCGCATTTTCCCCCCCGGTAGGCTGCAGCCGTCGTACGCCGTGGTGCCGTTGCCTGACTCTGTCTCGCCTTGTCAAACAATGGGGCTTGCCTCTGAATATTCGCTCGGCTGTGGAAGCCCCACTTTAATCGCCGTCATTGTAATCGAGTCTGGACAAAAGGGCCCGCGAACTCGCTAACAGCGCGTTCTTTTCGAGGCAGAGGTGGTGGAAGCGGCGTGCATCATAAACTATATATATATATATATATATACACTAAGTACTAACTGTATCGAATATAATTACATTCGCTATCGTACGCTTACCATGATTAGACTTTTAAAGTTGCTTCAGACATAATGGATATATTGTCATTCTTCGAGAATTCATTTTGCGCTCGTATAAATTTAAAATACATTACTTAATACTGTAATGAATTCTTTAAAAATTATTTAACGATGATGTTTTTTGTTACTAAAAACTGCAAATAAAGTTTTCTTCGATTGGATTAAAATTCAGCAATTGTACAGGTCCAATGTCGGATAAATGCGTGCATAAGGAAGGAGATCCTAGTTCGTGCTGTATTATTATTTCTCGTTACTAGTATTTGTCCTTTGTTTTTGTATGCGTTTTTTTTCTATATAAAATACCGAAATATTCGTATCATTGTTGTAAATTTAAAATGTTCGAACGTATTATAAGGGTTGGAACTGATGGGCACGTAGGAGTAGCTCGAAACGATCGGCCAGTTCTAATCATTCGCGTTATTCCGCAACATCAAAAGATTCCGAGGCGAACGGCGACCGTGACGTAAAAACATATTTAACTGAAATTTCGGAGCGGCCAGAAGTATTGGAACGGTGGGATTGGCCCGATTCTTTCGAACATCCATAAATACTCAACTTCACATTCATACGAGGTTGAAGTTAGCAGGTGGCCCCGAGGTATCGCAAAAGAACGCATGGAACTTTTAAAAAATTAATTAGCAGTGTTTCCATTACAAAAAACCATGCTCTAGTTTTTTTTTCTTTTAATTTAATGTATATATAGATATATAGTCGAAAAACTGTATACATTTTTTCTGTATACGCTCCTCGCGCGAATCTCCATCCAATCCAAAGCTTTTCCTCATTATGGCCGTATGGGCCATAATGAGGAAGGTGTTTTAAATTGTCCAAATGCCGCGAGATTTCGACGAGAGGATTTTTGCCGCTATCTACGTACTATTCGGTCCGCACCCCCCCCCCTCATCACCCAAATCGCGGAGAATAGAAGATGCATCTCGCCCCCACCCCTCCCCCAATTGTCAAACGCGCGCCGCGCTGCTGACCGCATGGCCACCCGCCGGCTCTCATACAATACCGTGGCAGCATCGTATAATCCGCCACCGCTTGCTCGCCTCACCCCATCCGCCTCTGTCTCGCTCCTCGCACTATTTCTCTCTTTCTCGTGAGATAGAGGGAAAGAGAGAGAGAGAGAGAGAGAGAGAGAGAGAGAGCGCGTCGACCGGGTAGCGCGCATTTACGGGCCATAAAGCGCGAGCGCGCGCTACTGCGACGACGACGCGTCGGGCGCAGGGGGGTGGGAACGTCTATTGTCCATTGTATATTCCGGCGCTGTACTTTAGTGCCTCTCGCGAGCGTCCGACGTCGCCCGTCCACCCCCCTCCCCCCTTCCAGCCCCTCGACGAGATGACGGATCTCCATCCCCCTCTCACTCTCTCTCTCTCTCTCTCTCCCATTCTCTCCCTCCCGCGTCGACGTCGTCGCTGACCCGCCGCGATCGCGCCGTAATTGCCAATTGGAGCCTCGCGTCGGCCGGACGCGCGTTTGTCGAGCCGTAAAGGTGAGGACGTAAGGGATGGGTTGGAGGGGGTGTGTGTGTGGGGGGGGGGGATTCGTTCGCCGGTCGCATTCACCGACGCGACATTGGCTATGTGTTGGGGCGCTCCGCGGCTCTGCCCAATATGAGACCGGGTGGAGAGCGAAGGAATAATTAAGTTCGACCGGTGTCGACGGGGGAACGGTTTAAGGATGTTTTTTCTTCTCTTCCGTTGGCGAGAAATTCCAGTTTCTGTTGGTAAATCTGAATTTCTCAGATTGTTAACTATTTACTTAACGGCAAAAAAAAAGCACACGCACACACACACACACACACACATAAAAGCAAGAATTTCTTGTATATAACAAAATGCAAGTGTGCAGAAAGAAACTATTCAATAAATCTTTAAACGTTTACATTAGTACACTAGCAATTTCATTGCGATTGCTTGTAGACGACGAAATTCCATAGCCTATATGAGATGAAGCAATCGTTTGATTTCTTAGATGAGGATTCATGTGGCGTCTGCTTTGAAATTCTGAAATTTTTATCGAACCTTGAGACCGATATTAGATCGTGTTACGTCGGTTCGAAATTTCAATGGAATCAATGCTACGCGAATTCAGGATCAGAGGTAAATAATCATACGCTCTGTAGATGTCGTTAAATTCATAATCTTGGGATCGTGTCCAGATTACTCAAGTAATTAGTCTTGTTTTTTTATTGTTACTATGATTTCCCGATCTACACATGTAGGACTTTTTACATATTTTTGTAATCGATCCACTCGAACTTCCTTGGTAAGCAATATAAAAGTAATAGAATCGAATGAACGGGGACCAGTATAGCAGATTCCTACTAAATCTTATAAAGCCAAGAAAAAAGAAGACCTGCCGAAAATTTAAGACACTGTTTCATTTGTACATAAGCAGCGCAAAAGCAAGGAGATATAAATAAACAATGATAATTTCATATAATTATCATTATACTAAATTATATTTCTTCTTTCCGTTTATGGAATTAAAATGTACCCGCATTCTTTACCTGGATGAATACAAAAAGAAAGAAATAATCATTGGAAAATTTAAATAAAATTCTTATTATTAGTATGGTTAACTGAAAATTAAAATTATCATAAATTTTTCGATACTGAAAATTGCTATGGTATTCTTTTAAATTGTCGCTTATAATATATACGCGTCATGATGGTCTCACATTATCGTATTGGGAACATTTTGCCAATATCTGTTTTCAATAAATACATACGAAATAAATGAATGATTGAATAATTATTACGAGCTGATAGTCACTTTAGTAGACTTGTTTTAAAACAAAAAATATGCTATATTACTGTAACGTTACTTCATTCAAATGATATCGAAAATAGTACATTGATTGATTTCGAAATGCCCCATATTGCGCGGAGTTATAGTTTATCGAGTCTCTTGAGCCAAACTGGCAAAGCCGATGATTGACAATTCCTCCGAAGTATCTTTCTAATACATCCGCGAATTATAAGTTTCATCGGACATCCTTGTCGACTCTATTAGGTGCATTATCGTCGCTCAAATTCCAAAACTATTACATATAACGACTTTATTATATAATTTGTCAGACGGCGAGGTAGTTCAAAAATGGTCGTATATATATACTCGGACAAATACATACCTAAGATACCGATCCGATCGTTTAACCCCCCCCCCCCGCAGTAGTAATTGGCTGGCTCCGCAACGACGCGCGATGCAACAAAAAATAAAGCGAGAATCACTCGTTATCACAACAGTGGGGCATAAAACGTGGCAAACGCGTGGATTTCTTACGAAATCGAACCTCGCAATAAACGTTTTATATAATGTATAAACTATGCGAAAAGGTCGAAACGATCCGGTTATTTATGTATATATATATATATATATATATATATATATATATATATATATATATAATGCGCGAACCGACCTCGAATCAACCGTGAGCGCGACGCAGCGCTGCGCGTTCGCTGAATTCGGGATCAAATCGCCGCGCGCAGTGGCGGAGCCGATGGGAGAGTGCCGCAACGGGATTTCCTGTATAATAAACCCGCCTGTGCAATATCACCTGGAGCGCTCACATCCCGCGATTGTATGGACTATCAGTGTAATATATCTAAATGTGCGTACCTCTTTATTGTCAGCAATAGCACAAATGTAATTTCAAACATGTTGAGTAAGTTAATTTACGATTTAACTCAAGAATAATATTGCCTACGCTTTTCGTAATTAGTAAATTTTAAAAGGCCATCGAATGAAAATACTTTGCAAGGTATTAAGCGAATATTTCTTTTTTTTTTTTATATATATTTTGTGTAAATTATTTCAGTATTTTCAGTGTGTTTTGCGATCGACCGCTAGGTGGCGAACAATATTTTTCATATGATGCTTTACTTTATCGAGTATAAGGAGTTCTATTCGTACAAATTAATTGAATAAGTCAAAGTTTTCGATTTTCTTTTGCTTTTATAATTCTTCAAGTTCACTATAAGTATGTATGATTTGACTTATTCAATGTGTGCGAATTTTTTTATACATGCGAGATGAACGAATGATGAGGTGGAATTAATTTATTTGAAATAAATATAATATATATTCAAGCTTTGATAGAATTAGGTCAATTTAAAGCTTAAAAAATTTATATCTATTAATATTTTTTTTAGATCGAGATTAAGCACGAAAATATGATAATTTATTATTGTAGCTATTAATAAATTCGCATTCAGTATTAGTACCTAGAATTTATATCGAGAAATTGCGTAAATAATTAATTTTTAAAATAGAATCTGCGTATATAGTATATTGAAAAAGATCGCCCGTATTAAAATATTTTCATCATATTTATAAATAGTCAGCATCTGGTAAGCATTTTTTTTACATTTTATATTTCATTATTTTGATCCATCGTTTAACGGATTTCAATTGAGTGCTATTAATCGATGATGAATTAAGCGATGCCGATGTGACAGTGATTCGAATTTAAGTGACAGTGATTTAAGTGCAGGCGCAACTGGGGACGAATTAAGTAATTTAGACAAATTCAATCGAAAAACAGATACTTATAATAAAAGAGTCAGGAGAATTGGCAGTAAAGTTAAGCGTAAATCGGAGAAAAAAGAGGTATTATATATTAATTATATAAATATCTTCATCATTTTATAAAATTGTTTATTCATTGTAATTGCCTCGTCGTACTAACCTATAAATCGAAATCCAATTACGATACCGAAAAAATATCTGATGAATTTGATGGTCTGAACGAACCATTCGATTGCAGTCGTTACTGCGACGAAACAATTTGAAATCCGTACAGCTTAACGATTCCGCAAGATCTTGAAAGTAAGCATTTAATCGCGAGCAGAGGATTAATTCTAATAATCTTGGTCATTTCTGTATTTGTGTTTATCTTCGATTACATTAAACGCAGTTCGGTACGTACGAAAGGCATAATCGAAACGCTATGCGAGACAGACTATGTTTTTAGCATATAATGTAGTAATCGCGGTTCAAATGCGAGGGGCACAAGCTGCAAGTCGATGAGATCGTATGCGAAAGTTTTGCGGAAATATTAATATTAATAGATCGATATACAAAAATAATAAAAATTAAAATTAAAAATTATAATGATAGTCAGGACTGTCCTTGTATACAATCACCCCTGTAGACTAATCTGGAAATAAAATATTAGCTGAAAAAAATTTTGTTAGTAAAGTACAATCTGACTGTCCCCAACACCCTTACCTAATTGAGAATCCAGTCCAACGTTTCGAGCTCGCTACGACTCCTCATCAGTCCTTGATTTTAATTTTTATTTTTATTTTTATTATATTTGTATATTGATCTATTAATATTAATATAAATATATATTGATATTATTACGTATTTTCGATTGAATTAATTGGACTGTAAGACCAATGAAAATATTTATTAATTTCTGTACATACATTTGAAAGTATAATATTTTAACAAATACAATTTTTTTACTAATATTATTTATTCATTATTAATTAATTGAAACGAATAATCTTCTTTTGTTTTCTTAATTTCTCGAAGATCGAGAAATTTCATATGTCAACATTTGACATCCTATATGTTTGTGTACATTAATCTTTTATTTTTAAATCTCTATGGCTACTTAATATATAGTAACTCCATTAGCCTTTTATTTATTTATTTTTTTAAATTTGTATTATTATAATTTATAACTAAATTTTTCATATAATTCCAAACGCAATTATTATAATCATAAAAATTAAATCTGAATGATGAAATTCGGAACTGCATTAAAAACCCTATTAATTTAATTCCTTAACCTATATTTAAATTATATAAACATAATAGAAAAACAAAAGAACGCTCCCTTTTAAATTTATGATTTGAATAACCGCATGAAATTTAAATTTCCTCTTCTCCATTGTTTTCATATCTACTTGAAACTACGAATGAATATAATTCATAACAAACGATAATAAATTCAATATATTATATTTTTATTTTACATATACTTATTAGAAACAAAATTAATTCTTACAACTAACATTTAATAATTAAAAGGAGTCGGTAACAATAGCATTTCTTTAATTTCTAAGTCCATTAAGAGATTATTCGTTCAAGCCATTTTACCAAATAATTTATTCAAATTTTAAAAAATGCAGTCGTTCCATATTGCTTTCAGCATGTTTAGTTTACAGACTCACACCGACGTCTCCGGTCGACTTCCCCAAAGAGGGAAATACTGTATAGTGAGAATTGTTTCATTCTAACAAGTACTGAGAGAATATTCTATACGATATCCGTTATTGTTATTTTCAATGAATTTTTGTTAGACGATTATTATACTATGTGTGTGTGTGTGTGTGTGTGTGTGTGTGTGTGTGTGTGTGTGTGTGTGTGTGTGTGTGCTTGTGTGTGTGCTTGTGTGTGTGTGTGTGTGTGTGTGTGTATATATTTAAAATCGCATTCTTTTAATTTCGGAGTAATTCGCGACAGAAGACACGGCTAATCTACCCATACTATATAACGACCCTTCGCCAGAAAGTTGAATTTCCTGGACCGCGTCGATTCGCTCGCCTTGGGGTATTTGCAAGTCTCGTCGTATAAAATATATTTGAACACATTTATAGTCAATATTATCAGTAGGAAAAAGAAAGAAATAACAAAATTATTTCCTTTTTTTACGTGATACTAATTTCGCTATATATATATATTGTGACAAAGTTTAATAACCCATATCATCGGGATCCCCTAACCATCCATATGGTACCGTTACGCTCTGAAATTATTCCTAATACATATCACGTTCTTTTTGTTTACATCCAGGGTGCACTTGACCTGCGCCGTCGCCATTTGCCGCCAGGCATAATCATGACGTAATACACGTTGCCTGTCCGTAAATTATAGTTTGGCTCGTGTGTACGGACGTTTCACGGTACGTCGACGCCATTCTAGGATTATTCGATCGTCGTTCGGACGATTGCCGTGGTCCGTCGCAATGGCCTCGCTTGCTGGCCCGCAAATCGAGCCAGAAAGTTCGCACTCTGTCGGCCGAGCCAGCCAGAAGGACAATGGTCGACGTTGCCATCGCAGGCCCACCTTAAGCAATGCCTTCGGCGAACTTCAGGCCCGTAAAAACTTACTCTCTCTCTCTCTCTCTCTCTCTCTCTCTCTCTCTCTCTCTCTCTCTCTCTCTGTCTTTACCCAACCCCACCTTCTCCATCCACGACCATCCCCCCCTCCCAACGGCGAGGGCGAGCCCGCGATCCCCGCGCCGGCGAGAATTCGCTCGGGCACTCTTCGTTATTGTACTACCATAAACGCGCACGAGCTGGAATCCTTCTCTTACCGCGCGGAATTCGCGCTTCTATGCGGTCGACAATAAGAGCCGCGAGGGCGACGCGGCGGGGGTGAGGCGGGCGCGGGGGGGGGGGGTCGAAGAAAAAAAGGGAAGGAACGAAACTTGTACAAACCGCGCGCGCGATTCATATTTTATTTATAAATCACTCGATTGCGCGAGCCGTCAGCTGTTGCCGCGTCGCGCGCTGCGAATACGCGCTGATGCGGGAAGAGAGAGAGAGAGAGAGAGAGAGAGAGAGAGAGAGAGATGCATTGTCAGGTCCCCGCATATATATATATATATATATATATATATATATATATATACACGAGTTCCCCTTAATTGCATACATTTATTTATTCGCGAGTCTCTGACTCTTCTCTCCGTCTCCGTTTTTTCCCTTTCATTCTCCGGCCACGCAGGTGCGGTTTTTGCCGAGGCAAAAACTGCGTCGGATTCGCGCGCGCGTGCGCGAGAGAGAATGAGCGAGGTTGGGGGGCGGGCGGGGGTTGAGGGGAGTCAAACGGCGCGCGCACGGTCGCGGCTCGTTACCCGAGGCTTTCGACGACGTGGATTACGTTACCGATGCGTCGAGGCCGGCGGAGCTCTTTTTTGCGGAAGATGAGAGAAGTAGAGAGAGAGAGAGAGAGATAAAGGCTGCGATCGAGCTCGCGGCCAACTCGAGCCGTGGCCTTAACCGCTGTCGCGATATCCCCGCGTCCGATTCTTCGGATTCAGGCGTGAGAGATTTTCAGCACTGGCTGCGTTGCTTTTGAGCTCGAATGAATGTGCCTCCCCCCCCCGCCCTGGTGATTTCCAAGATCTTTTGAAAATTGATTTTTTAGATATTCACGGCTGAGATTAGTTGTTTAATTGCGTAAAAAGATTCATTAATTACGCATTTTATTGCAATTGCTGAAACGCCATTTGATGCTTGCGTATGCACATACAAATTTTGTCGTAAAATGATCGAAGAATTTTGGCATGTCAATTAAATCTATATATGTAGTTATATTTATAGTTTTTCATGAATTTTAACTTCAACAGAAATACTCAAAAAGCTATAAGGTTGTCAAATTATCAAACAATTTTTGAATTTACTGATTCTAAAACGAAATAATATATATATGTAGTATCTCAAAAATAACATAACTCTAAAGCTATACATTACCTTAACACTAAACGTGGAAATAATTGACGCGTATAATTAATATTATCAATCACGAAAGCCATCATACCGCCATGAAAATGGGCGCATTTACAAATATTCATGTATTATTATTTGTTTTTTTTTTTGTGATCCTACGCTCACTTAATATAATCTAGAAAGCGTCCGCTCTTGCGTCGCTTTCCACAATTGCGAAACAATTTATCCGAGACCATCATATATATATATATATATATATATATATATATATATATATATATATTCCATGCTCGAATTATGCTAATCTCGCACCCCATCCTCCTACTCCTCGTCGACACATAAATTACTTGCCGAACGGAGCGCGCGCGCGCGCGCGCGGGTGGCAAAGAGTTATACAGCGCCGGCGATCCTATCGCGACTGCCCCCGTATTTACGGGACGGCCGGAGTTCTGGTCCAGCGTTTTATAATAAGTCAATTGGCCCCAACGGGAAAAGGTGGCCGTGGGCGGGGGGGGGGAGGGATAGGGGCGCGCGTTTCGACCCCGAGAGTCATCGACATTAATCTTTTCGCCGGCAGCGCGACTCTTCCCCCTCCCACTCACCCCGATCGTCCCTCTCCCGGGAATAAAGTTTCCGCCTTATTCGCGAAAATCTTTTTCTTCCCTCTCTCTCTCTGTCTCGCGTTCGCAAACAGACACACACACACACACACACACACACACAGAGATTGTCTCACTCTTTCCTGCAGCACCGATCGAAGGCTCCATGTCGCATCGCGGTCTGTATTATACATGAGGCGGAGGCGCACGCTCTACCGTACGATTCCCTGAAGAACGATCGAGCTCGCTTGCAGCTCCCCTCCCCCCCTTCAATCCTCCGCCGCCACTCGACGATGATAAAGAGTTACTCGATACGATTATATTGTTACAGTGGCACGGGCCCTGTTTTGGCTTCGTCCGTGATATTTAATATCTCGATTAATGTGGACGATATGATTTTTTATGAAAAAAAAAAAAATATATATATATATATAGATATGTATGAAAACTGATACACTTTGATTGGGACAATGCAAATCCTATAATATTTCAAGGGTGTATGGGACTTTTGTCGTAGATTTAACTGTTGGTGAGTAAATGAACTAATTACAGGATTTACCAGTACTTGAAAAGCGCACGTAATTAACGATGTAAAATAACAATTGTGCAATAAACATTTTACAAAATTCTTATAGGTTTGACCCTGTGACTTGCAATTATTCATTCTAGTAGCAAAAACAGGCTCATCCGTATATGGAAGGAAAATTGTGCAATAATTTTTTCCAAGCATTTCGATTTTGCAATTGATCTTTCTATTAATGGACGCGCAAAATTGTCAAAGAAATTTATCACGATAGAAACAAAATCAGAAAAGTCTAAAACCAAAGTAAGCAACAGTACATTTCTTACCGAGTACGGAATGGCTTTATTTACGAAACGAGAGGTTTTCGGCCCGAGGCGAATCCGAGGATTGTCACGAGGTTCGTAACAAGGCTTTTTTGTAATAGGTAAGGACTATACTTTTCCTCATGAAAATCGGAATCAAGCGGTGAAGGTGCGATTTGTAGGTTAGAATTAGGAAAAAATATTCTCAGCAGCATCAAGAATTTGCCAAATCAAAATGAAGTATTTAAAAATAATTGCTGAAAAATTCGGAATTAACTTGTTGGAACTAGGATTTTGCGCTCCTATCCTTATAATAATTAGGAAAAAATGTTTAGGGACGTGCAAATTGAAAATCTGCGCTTCGCCACCTGGTGGTAAATTCGCCCGACCGACTTGCCTAAGCGTCGCCCGCTAATCGACTGCCGTATCTCATGCGTACTCATCTTTTTCCTGCGTCCCAATGCACAAACCGTATGCAAAGTACATCAGGGATAATTTTTACCTCCTAATTTATTATCTATTAAAAGCAAAAAAAAACCTACCCTATGTTACGCTGCAGTACCAAATCTCAATTCCGTCCAAAATTCGTTGCAATTGTTTAGTTACATTAGCATTATTTTTATAATACCCCGAACAAGCACTTGTTTAAGATTTTAATTTTTTTTATATATTGTAATATAATGGATAATACTATAGTATATTTAAAAAAACGAACAAATGTAATATAAAAGTTTTCATTAAATTTTAAATAAATTCACAATGTAAAAAAATAATTGAAATGAAAAGATATATTTCCTTCAATATTTGTAATACATGTATTTTGCTTAGAAGCATAACTATCGTTATAAGCGATTGATGAATGTTTTCTTATCGCATTGAGTTTTTATTATTTTCGTCGAATCTTTACTTTTATCCAATGTTTGTTCAACATTTCAATATCATAAAATACATCAAATCTCACAATTTGTTACACACTCTTCTGTTAAAAAATTAACGAGGAATTCGAAAATTTCTATAATACTCGCGACAGTCCCACATCTGTCAATTCTATGATATCGCGTTACATGTTAATCGGCAACGGTTTAACGAGGCAAGGTGTACAGAGGCGTGCACTGAGAAATTTTTCGACCGATCGATCGGTGGAAAAATTGCAGGACTGCGGCCGGTGCTGCGGCGCGAGGAGGACGAGGAGAAGGAGGCGGAGGAGGCCGCCACGGCCGTTTGCGCGCCTTAATCGTGCTATTCCTCGAAATGCGTTTATACGGACGCGTGATCGATGACGGGACGTTTATAATACGCGCTGTAAAACGGAAAGAAAAAGCAACGAGGTAAGCGGTTGATCCGAGACGTACGTGTTACATATGTATAGATATAGACGTACATATAGCGCAATTAATAAGAAGCTGTTGGCGCTCCGGCAGCGCGAAGGACTATTATGTATAGATATATACATAGAAAATGATATATTGAGCAGTAAAAATTTAACGCTCAGTTTTAGTGTATAGCCTCTCCTCGTTCGTCGTTAGTCGTATTAAAGCTAATTGAATTCCGCAAGTTTTTGGCAATGAATTATGGGGCCAAGATCGATTGTACATATGGGCTTGCCACTTATCGACGTAAATACTTCCCCAAAAATTCTCAACCTTAATGGAAATTTTCAAGGACGCATCGTCCGCGAGACTGGATCGCATATTAATTTTTCGTATGTGTATATATATATATATATATATATATATATATATATCGGCGATTACGTCAGACCTATTATATACGTATACTGGAACGATAAAAATCAGAAAATTCGCAGAAATCGATTGCGTTTAAAGGCCTGCGCGAATAAAAGAGGAAAATTGTATGTATGCGCGCGCGCGTGTGTGGACAGAAAGAGAATATTGCAATAAAAGACGTTTCGTTCCATTTCTATAGTCGGTGGCCATGAAACTATTATAAGAGAGATATAGAAGTCGTCTGCAGAATTCTTTATTATACGTGCATATATATGTATATATAGCCAACTATGTGCATCGCTGCAGCGGATAAAAATACAAAAAAAAAAAAAAAAAAGAAAAAGAATAACGCGACGTCGCGGTTTATGAGCTTCGCGCGATTTTTAACTCAATAATCATCGCGCTCCGAGGAATCATTCGCTTCTTTCTATTTCTGTAGTCCCCATTCTCGCGTAAGGCAATCTCTTGAAATACATTTATACGTACGCTATAAATCAAAACGTCATTGGCGCGACTGTCGTCGGCTCTTCCCTTTCTAGCCTAAGTATAATTGAGCGAATCGACGGGTCGGTTCGAAGCGTAATATACCGTTAATTATGTCCACCGTCTATGAATACATCCTATAAACATGCTTTAAACAGAGGTGGCGAGCACTGAGCCCGACTGTTAATGGAAGCCTTGTCTGGACAGTAAGAGGGGCTAAGATCGAAGTAACCACGTCATGGAATGAGGCTTATGCCAGACTTTCTTATTACATCTACAGATAGGATCGACTAGCTGCTAATGCAAAAGAACAGCTCGCCAATGATGAGAAAATCCATTCTTAGTCTGGATCATTAATGTGCTGCATATAATGCGATTATTATTTTTCTCAAATCGAAATAATTCTTTTTTCATTAAACGCGCTTAGTTATTATTTTAGTGCGAAACTTGGACGGGTGTTAATTTTTTTTTTTTTATTATTATTAAAAACATTGATGTAAAAAGTAAATATAATGAACAAATTGAAAAATAACGTACTTTTTCACGATTTATAAATTGTTGATCGGTAATGCATGTTTTGTCGAAAACAAAATACTGACGCCAGTAGCAGGTTAAAAGTAAAATAATACAGAAGGACGCTTAAAAGCACATTCAGCAATTTGTAATATTGAAGTAAAAACTTTTTTTTTTGTTTTTTTTTTTTTTTAAAATGTCGATTATGTGTTTTCACGTTAAAAATTAATAAATACAATTGCATCAAACGATTATTTCCGATGAACGAATTCATGGACAAAATTATACATTTTTTCCCCCTCATAATATTTCTTTTACATTTGCGGGACTTTCTGCAACAATTAATTATTTCGAAAGGATCGTTCAGTGGACTTTTCAGTCTCGTTTATCACGAATCTTGCCGTTCAAATTACAGCCGATGTTACGGATGTAAGAAATTTCGAAAACAACGCGCAATCCGGACGCGTCGAAGCGACGCTCTCGGAATGGTGAGGCGGAATAAAGAGGAGACGGTATTACAGCGATTTGAGCTCTAGACGCGCGGCTCGTAGAAAGTTTTCCCCTACCCATCCCACCCCCCCTTCTCACCGCCCCCCCCGCTCCTGTTAAATAATGGCATACAACTGCACTCTCGCGATCGTCTCGTCGTCGCAACTCAGAATTCACGCGCCCGAAAAGTGCATCTGGGGCATCATTGCATATATATATATATATATATATATATATATATATATATATATATATATATATATACGTATATACAGTGTGGTATCGCATAGGAACAAAAGGTCTGGGCAAAAGCCGACATAACGGCTACTGCGAGGATTTGGGCGGGGTGGAAGGCGCTTTGATATCACCTAGACCTGTATATATATATATATATATATATATATATATATATATATATATATAGAGAGAGAGAGAGAGAGAGAGAGAGAGAGAGGCATACGTGAATATAACAGCGTCTTTAGGAATTCCGATGCGAGCAGCGTTGGAATGTTGACTATAATGGCCGAGCGTATAGGGTGCTTTGAATTCCTTGCTTTTTATAGAAATTTGAATGCTTGGTTTTTCTTCTTCGATCTGTATGCAAAAGATGCCGTTAAAAATATCCGACTAGAACATAATAAAAATTCAGTTATACCGCACGAGGCGACTGGAAATTTCTTTCTCTCATTTTTATTTACGACCATTGCACTTAATAAAGTTTAAGATGCGTGAGAACCGCCAATATTGGCACGGGCGATCCTTTTTCATTTGAATACCGTTTTTCCCGCGCTCGGTTC
This sequence comes from Sycobia sp. Sy_11, assembly GCA_018907035.1. NCBI lineage: Eukaryota > Metazoa > Arthropoda > Insecta > Hymenoptera > Epichrysomallidae > Sycobia > Sycobia sp. Sy_11. Next base: position 4,348,200 of record JACCIC010000016.1, on the reverse strand, counting down.
GTCCCTTCGCAAGCGCAGTTTTGTTGCTGTTGTTGCTCGCTCATCTCTCTGTTTAGGAAAACTGCCTAAGTTATTGGAAATTCAGCGACTTTCGGGGAACTATGAATATAAATTTGTTCTTTCTGTTTTTCATTTTTTTTTTTTTTTTTGTTTTCAGACAGCGAGTACAGCGTTAAAAATATCCGACACGCGCGCAGCTTCGGCAGCGCGTCGATTGGAGGCTCGTCTTTTTTTTTACGCGCGCGCGTAAAAATCCAGCTAGCGCGTATTAACCGAAAATTGAGTTTCGGGCCGACCGGGAAAGTTTGCCGCTCGTAGCTACGGCGCGGAATGAGATTTACGGCGGTAAAACTGGCGATATTAACGTCGGGGATGTTTTTAGCGCACACTCGTCCTCCGGATTTATTAAGGTTTTTGTCCATAATTAATAGGAGGCTATAAGTAATGGTAAATTTAGGAACTTTCAACGTCTATGTTTTATGAATCTTGTTCAATCACAGAAAAACTTAATTCTCAGTTCCTGTACCTACCTAAAAGTAAGTTAAAAACTGAAATTTTAATTTTATTTTGTTTTTCAATAAAAGGTGATTATAGTAGTTTTGACGGTTCCAGACTTTGATACTTTAATGTATCATTATCGTAACTGTAGAAATTTATGAAATAGATTGGAATTACTTTTCATTTTGTTTTATATAGTTTGCAAAATTTTCAATTTTAAATTGCAATTTTCCATCATATCACTAACACTCGAAGTATCGAATTACTTTTGTTAACAAAATCGATTTTTAAATAATATAAAAATAAATAAAATAAAAAATAAATAAAATAAAAAATAAATAAAATAAAAAAAAACAGTTTTTAATAAACGTAAACACATTACGAGAATTGCAAACTCAAATGTTTTCCAATCAATGGACCGGCAAAGAACTTTCTTCTACGGCTCTTTTTTCTTTTAACGGACGACGAATGAATTCGCTGTCAATTTTTTTTTTCAATCCGCCTTAGGACGGCGCCGAGGAAGAAAAAAATCTCGCAAATGAGCGGGGCCCTCTTTTCGGAAAATTCACGCTTAAGATGGAAACTTTTGCCAGCTAAATTGATCGATGTAGAGGATGATTTTCCTCGAGGTTTATATAATATATATATATATATATATATATATATATATATATATATATATAAAAGAACGACTGTATTTTATTGAGGTAAAATGTTAAATTTTAAGAGGAAATTCCATCGTACAAAGTGACTCGCGCAATCTGTGTAATGTCAGAGTTTCTTTTCTTTTTTTTTTGCTCGTTATGCTACAGCAATTTGACATACTTCTGCTTAAAGCGAAATACATCGAAGTATATACGGCTGTACATCGTAAGATAAAAAAAATGCCGTCGTTGAAATCGGAATAAAGTAATTAATCCATTGATTAACTCTCCGACGTCTTGAAGAACGAAATAACGATAGATCGATTATTAAAAATTGAATTTTATTAAAAAATTCAATTATGCAGAATTACATTATCATTGTTTGCTCATTGAAAGAAACGTCAGTGCAGAATTTTAATAATTCAAAATGCGGACAATGTTCGTTCTGAAATCAGTGGAAATAATATATATAATTAATAATTTACATTTCCACGATCTGTAAATAAATATGATTATTAATTTATTGTTTAAATATGAAGATGGTAAACTCTGGGATAAACTTATTTTTAGAAAACACTGGAGAAACTTCCAAATCTTATTGATAAATTCATTTTTAGCTTCTTATTAAATCAATGAGGTTTTATAACATTTGTTGTATATATAGCATTAAATTTTTCAGAAAAGCACGGTTGCATAGTCAAACAGTAGCAACAAAGTGATGCCAAAAAATCCCCTAAGTTTTCTCAGCGAATTCCCCGAAATCGCGACCCCCGTCCGGATCACGCTATGTTGCACTGTCGGGACAGCTCTCGATTTGTTTCCGCTCGATTGCCGGACTCGCTTCCCCCCCCCCCGCCGCCCCCGACGGGCGTTCGAATTTTCGGGCTTTTTTTTTTTGTCGAGGCCCGAGCGACCCCCCGAAATCGATCGCTCTCGCGGCTGCATTGGCGCGCGAACGGGACAACGCGCGTGCACGATCATTTCGTCGCGTCGTCGCTCGAGGAATTATCGGCCGGACGTTGCAGCGGCTCAAGGGGCAAAATCGGAAATTAAACGGAGGAGAGTACGTACGCGAGTGCGCTGATCGAGCGTCGTCGCAAAGTCGCTGTTTCGTATCGACCGTCCGTTCGGCTCCCTCCCTGCTTATGTATCAATACTATAGATAATTGCACGGGCACGGTAGAGCGCGCGCGCGCGCATGGCACACAATGCGATGCTGTGATTTTAACGACGACCGTCGTATAATCGAGGCCCTAATAATTTTCGTCTGAATCGCTCGTTCGCGCTTCCGTCATTTTCTCGATGAATTTATGGTTTTTGCATAAATGCATTGTACATCGCGGTATTATTGTTTTTTTATAGAGTCGAGGAATAACGTGTAAAAGCGAACCACTATATATATATATATATATATATATATATATATATATATATATATATATATATTCATTTTGGTGTTATACGCAACTATAGCGAAATATACATATACCAATATACAAAATGCTTCTAACGAGGCATACAAAGCATCATTACTACCAAAGTTTATATTTTCCTGAGCGATTTTATTTGAATCGAGTCTACCGTTTAATTGTATATATAGCTGCACACACACACACACACACACACACACTTATATATACGTCGGTACGTGAGACTTATACGTATTTATATACAGTGCCCATCGTGGACGACAATACTGTCTATAACAAAGAAAGGGGGAAAGAAAGACGGAGAGACAGCCAACGTCTCGATAAAGCCGACATTGTCGAAACGATAAGCATTCTTATATTCTTATATATTACGAATACCAATTATGTCGCAGATTAGGAGCTACGGAATATAAATCCCGGTGTTGCGTCTTTTTTTCCTGGGAAATTTACCTTCGGTACATATTTGCGCATATTAAACGTCCCTCTCATCGGTTTCAAGAAATCGATGATCTTGATATATTATATATATATATTCAACATCTAATTAAGGACATCGATGCCTTTTATCCCATATACCGATAAAAATATTTAATAATTCAAGTCAGAACAGTCGACATAAGTAAAATTTTTAATTTCAATCCCATATAATCAACGAAAAAAATAAAAAAATTACATAGACCTTTCCCCTCTCCCCCCTGATGGAATAAGTGCTATTCATTACGACGACGCGCGCAAACGCGACAAATTTCAAGGAGAAATTGGATAGCGGGAGGAGAGACAGGTGGGGGGGGGGCACTTTTAAATTACAGTACATCACTCGGCCGAGGTTTTCATATTAAGCTCGCATAAAGGAGACTCTCGTTTTAAATTTATATATTCACGCCTCCAGGCATAATTTTTCATGCGTATACAGGCTCTGCCCCCTCCCGCGCTCGCTGCTTAGCATTTTACATGCTGAAAATGTACACGTTGCACGTACATACGCACGGCTCTAAGAGTTTTGTGCGTGTGCGTGTGTGTGTGTGTAAAAATACGTGCGCATACGCGCGTCTATAGAATGTAATTTTGGGCTGACCTAATTGAAGGGGCACGGTAGTCTTCCGCTAGTTTAGTTTAATATAACGTAGCCCATCGCTTAAATTTACGAGATAGTTTTGGCTTCATTAATTTGCGGTAAATTAATTTTCAGTATATGTATACATATGCATATATATATATATATATATATATATATATATATATATATATATATATATTGTACGACGTGTAAAGCTCGCCGGTCGAAAAGCAACGTTTTAATTTCAGCGTATGTATACATTATGGAATTCCGAGGGAATGATCGTGGCATTATTTCAATATGTGTTATTCATTATGTATATATATATATGTGTGTGTGTGGTGTGTGTGTGTGTGTGTGTGTGAATTTATACACATACGTAGAGCACTAGATTTCGTTATTTGTAATTCGTAGCTTTCAGAAAAGAAAAATAATTCATTGATAATAACAATTATTTGATTGTTTATAGAGAACTTTTTAATACAGATTTGTAATTATACATATTATATTATAGATTTGTAAATTTTAAAAATTTCAGATTGTATTTTTTATCAAGTTGACTCGTGGGTGTTTTCCGATTCAAATAGATGCTCTATATATTAATAACAATAATAATTTTTTCTGCATTCTATTACGTATATGCCTGAACGAGATAGAAAAATCAATACCATGAATTTGCTTACTTTTAATTTCTTTACACGCATTTCAAGCGTTTTAAGTCATTTTTACAGGCACTTCCGACGAGGGAAACAAGAGAAATAAGAGAAATAATAGATTCAGCTGGTCTTATTTCCGTCTTGTATAAAGAAGCCTTATTTCCATTTGATTGCTTTTATTGTCGCTGTTGTTCCTGTTATTCCCCCTGTTTTTATGTCAAGCGCGTGTAAACAGCTTAAATATTAATTTTATTTCCCAGAATTGTCGGATTTACACTTAAATTGCGAAAATACTACAATAGCTCTTAAATAATAAGAATTGTATAACGAAAATTTCCAATACGTATAGTTTTTCATTCAGGATCTTTATTCTTATGAGAAACATTTAGATCAACATTTATATATACAGAGCTATCGATATATTAACTATAAGCAGTTATTGCATATTGTAGTTGACGATATACTGATAAAAATGTTCAAAATTCTATTTCAATTTTTTGTTCGTGGTTGCGGGGACGATACGATTTTAAAAGCGCTCCTCGAAACGCTTGCCTTTTCTTACCGTTGAATGAGTTGAAAGAGACTTTACAAACTCGAACGAACGACCTCAACGACGGGGCTTGGTTAATGAAAAAATTACAATAGTTTACTTAGCGCAAGATAATTGTGAAAAAGAGCACGCGATCTTATTTTTTTCATACCGTATGTCTAATTTTCAAATACAGATAATTTTTTTCCAAACTAACTTCAGACATCATAATCAATTTAACGAGGTGAGCGCCTCCTGCTGTGGACCATGGATTGTAAAAAGAAAAATTTACCTTTATATATATATATATATATATCTACACACACACACATATATATATACATACATATAGCTTCCTGATAGATATGAAAATATTATTTTTGCCAACTGCGCGTCTAAACAAAACGATATCGATCCGTTTATTAATATTGTCAAACGTTGATCTCTTCTCGTATTACAGCTACGCGGATACAGACATAATCAATGAAATGGTCTGTAAGTCGTACAGCATCGACGTATAATATAAGGTAAAATTGGAAAATTAACGTTAATTAGCTCTGGTCTCGTCTGAACTAAATTAGTATTCACATTATCAATATGGCGTTCGCATTAGTTTGTCAAATTTTTCCTAGATCATATCTTATACCTTGATATTGTCGATATTTACGGATTATTGCACTGATTGTATATAATGTATATATGCACTGGTGAAATGCGAGAAGAATCCATTTTAACGTATTAATGCATTAATTGATGCAGATGTAAATGTGCTAAAAACTACGTATTAAGTTGACAAATATAGCATAATTAAAGCTGTTTCAAGAAAATTTAAGCGTCAGGACCGTATAACAAATCTCCTATCAAATCCTCCGATATGACAAGGACA